>OX359250.1:386660-636660 GCA_947179485.1 Allacma fusca | reverse complement strand
CTCCGAATAGTAGGGTCTCTTGCCACTAACCCCAAGTTCAGCCAAACCCCCTGAAATTCAGTATCCTACAACCTCACGCAACATGCACTTGTGAACTGTCGACCAATGGTATCACCTGAATTTCTACGTCTACATAAATCGCAAAAAATTGGATCTAAACGCATTAGTCAATACTTCACCATCACAACTTTGATAGAGAAATAGAAACAAAAAGCATTAAAGTTGTTGACACGCAACTTTGGTATCACAATAACTCTAACTCAATCTTCCCTAAAAGATCGGAATTTCTTCCAAGTGCCTAAAACGTGACACACTTGATTAACCTAATTGGAATATACACCATATCACCAATATTTGTTTTATAAGCACAATTACTTGTCCCAATACGTGTTAAAACCCCACCATTGAATCACCATTATATTACAGCAATCATTCACACGGCACTTGCAATAGTTGCGTTACAATTGTAAATTCAGTTTCCCATGTAACTATATCCAGTGTTTACAATTGTAATCCATGTGCAAACCACCCAGCTATCCCATTGCAATCCGCCTGTTTACAAACTCCATTTCTGCAACTGATTATTACAAATGTAAACATTCTCTCTACGTTGCAAACGGCATGCGGCCCACTGCATTTAAAATTACACCTACGCACAATATTCAAATCAGCAAGAATCCTTTGCTAAAAATAATAATTTAACATTCCACCTAACCTACATGCCGAAACTACAGATTTCCGCATATTCCAAATAAGCGAGACTGAAGTGTGTATAACATTTGGAGTGGCACTCGGACTGAAGGAGTGAGCGTTCCTTCCCCTTCGGTTGTGAATTCCTCGTCCACCTTAAAGTGTATTACTTTCAGAAACTAAAATCATAGGCTATTAAGATACTTTTAATAACTAATATTAATTGATATTACAATTAATATAATCCTACAAATGGTTCAAATAAGTATTAAAAATCAGAGGTAAAAATTATCAGCATACCGCAACGAATTAAGTTAGCTGCTATAAACCCGTATCCAGTTTGCGCACTCCAAGTCTTGTACAAATTTCTCCAAAACAGTAACTGTCCATGAGGAACAACAGGATTCACTTTTTTCACTGAGTCACCTGAAATTGTTTTGCTTCCTAAAATTTTATTTAGAACAACTTCCTTTTAGCCATCCTAGTTTCCTTCGTTCACAGTAAGAAAAGGTATTGCGATATTACGCTTCACTACATGTATCATCTATCATATTGTAAGAATTAATTATGAGCCAGAGTAAAGTTTAAAGAAAGATTAACTTACATTTTGTTTGAATCAATTCCATTAAGTATGACAAAATTCTTAAATAGGAACAAATCCTGGGGAGGATTTTTCAAGTCCCCTCAGTAGATTGTCGAGCCCTTCCAGAAGTTGCGCAGACATATATTCTTTAATTAAATTATACCCTAAATTCCTCGAGTTCTCAAATAAATCTTTGCTCCAATTTGGAATTGATCTCTCCAACGGTTCGAGAAACACTTTCAGCTTCAGTCAATCGATTGAAGCGGTATTTGTTTCGTCCTGAGGCAAGAGTGTCCACACAAACGATATCACATCAAATTCAGAATCTGACCTGCAATTTAAAAAAATACTTATCAATACCTAATCAGGCACAAGGGTATTTTAAAATTTCAAAATTAAATGGTGTGAATCATTTGTTTTTGCCCTTGAAAAACAAATACAGTAAAATCTGTATATAGTGGCCGTTCATATAGTGGATTTCTGTTTATAGTGCACACATTTTACATCCCGGTCCCACCTCCTATCCTTTAACATAGGAAACTTCCTCTATATAGTGGTTTTCTACATAGTGGAAACCTGCTCATAGTGAAATAATAATCATATCCCTTCAGTTAACAATGTAGCTTGAAGTAGCTGTATATAGTGGTCACCCAGTCAGAACGGAGAAATACAACTCGCGTTAACCCAAACCAATTACACGGCTGCTTGAATTTAACTCAATTACAAGCATTAGGACTACGTTTTTATTTTCAGAGGTTTCGTATTGTAAGTATCTGTACTAAATCAAATGTTTATTTATTATGTCCATTGTATCTAAGTAATTTATGTACGTGTATAATAATGTGTATGTTGTATAGTATGTGTAATTTACGTATATGTGTATGTATTTATATAGTGACCCCTGACCACTATATACTTATATAGTGGTCCCTGTCTAAAATGGACAATTTTTGGAGTTCCAAAGAAAACCACTATATACAGGTTTTACTGTAAATGCTCTTCATAATTATTTGTACTGATGTATATTTCTTTAGCGTTAATCTTTACAATACTGCAGTTCTACTTAATAAGGACGTTTTTTCAATTCAACAACAGAATTTAGAACTCATAAATTTCGGTGTAGAAAGATTTTTTGACTTACTTTGAAAGTCGTGGAAAAGCTGGGGACAAAAGCAGCTCAATGGTTTGAGTCCATTTTGTGGTTCCTAGCACGATCCTTATTAAATCTTCGCAATGTTACCAAGAAAATTAATTAATTTAGGAGCTCTGTGGATGACTTCCGATATTCTTCCATTTCTTCTAAAGATTTTTCTTCCGGTATGTAAGCCTTAGCTTCGTAGTTTATCTCCAAAAGTCCTTTCAAATGCCTTCACTCGATGAAGGAATGTATGACTAGATCTGCGAGTTTTGTTACTCGTGGGGGCTCGCTGATTTCAATGGTATCATTTTTTAACTACTTTATGGATTTTGTGGTAAATGTGAAGCCAAGACCTGCCACGGAAATCTTCGGTTTCCGTACCTGATTCGCTACCAAACAGCTGCGGTTCTGGAATTCAAAAAGCAATGATTGAAAGCCATGGGTTAAAAATAGGTTAAATTAGGAAAAGTGATTTAATATATTTCAAACAAATTATGTAGGTGGAGCCTTGGTCAAGCGTGCTGATTCTCTGATTTGCTTTTAATTTCAGTCGCACTGTCACTGAGCCTAATGGTTTCCACATCGTGTGGATTCTCGTTATTAGTATTTGACTTGTGATTCAGGCCCTTTTCGAAATCGTTTTTACTATCAACTACCCTTTGGTTGATTTCGTCGATTTTTCCGTTTTGAGAATCTAGGCTATTCTGGTGACCATTTGATTCTTTTTCAACGCTTTGTTAGAAGCTCCTCGTAGTTATACTTTTCCTCGTAAGTTTTTGACCTATAATAGTATCCCATTTTAGCGTCACCTGACAGAAGAAGAAACTGCACAAATGTTGATACTGTTTAAAAACTAATTTCAAACTACTGTTTTGTTACCGTCATTTGCTTTGGATCCAGACGGCTAAAATGGGTCCCCTTGCCTTCCTAAACGAGGTTGCTCTGAGCGGTTATCTGAGGTGTTCCAGGATTTGTACTGCCAGCACTCACAACTCCCGCCTGAATTCTCGTATATTGTGTTGTGGAGTCGGGCGGGTCCTCTTCCTTTCCCATAAGATTAGACTGCTCTACTGCCAAGTCAGTAGACAGAATTTCAGTACTGGTCTGCTCTTCTACCTGACCCTCACTTGTTCCAGTTCAGCCTATACAACCATTACATTTATTAAAAGCAAAATCTCAAAAGTGTGTAAAGATGTGCTTAGTTTATAAAAATTACTCACCGGGTGACCTGATTTTCGAAGGGAAACTGGCGATAGTATGTCACAACCACCATCACTCATTCACACGAAACTTTTTATTACGAGTAAAGTGACAATGCAGATACGACGATACACTAATTTAGTGTTGTAATTATACTGAAACAGGACTGAACAAACAATTTCGAAGAACAAATAGCTAGGAATTAATTATCTATCACCGTCGCCACTACGTTGGACAAACCGGACAATAATATAAAAACTATATAGAGCTTATTTGCGGTGTGTGAAAACCAAATCAGCCACCTGCGACTTGAATGAAACCCAAGCGCAACCCTCAGATTTACAGTCACGCTCTCCATGAGACTGATCTGGTGAACAATGTTCTCATCTATGATGGTTTGCTGAACATTGGGACGGGTGTTGAAAATTGTGCCAGGTTTAAAAATGCTGTGGTAAAAACAAGTGCTTTTGTAACGGGAGAATACTGGTTTGGACTTTTTCTCAAATGAGAAACGTCTGTGCTGTAATTTCGCAGGAAAATTTAGACTTCCCATAAGAGGCAACTGGAATTTGTTTTTTTGTGCATAGAAATTTAATTTACAGGCTGTCGTGGAGGGGTTGATTCATTTGTTGTGCACATTTGTTGATGGTGCTTTCCTGCAGGATTCGTAAACTATCGAGTTTCAGAAATGAAACTGAGCAGCACTTCACACTTCTGGATTTTCAAATGAAGTCGTTTAGTAATTTTAAATATTTAGAATCAGAAACAAAATATTTGTCTGTCAGATAAGATTTAAATTAAAAAAGTTTCTATTTTGTACCGCAATACCGTATCCGTATATCTGCGACCAATAAAATTATCTATCTATATCTGCTACTTTAATCCAGAATTCGTATGCCAAAGGTCTTGGTATGGATCTAAATCTCATAATTATAATAAATAAATAGGAGTGTACGCCTGCTAGGCGTACACTCAAATAGTTCTGGTTGCATAATTACTTCTTCAAAATGAGAAATTTGAATATTATTTTGTAAATAATTACTAATTATTTTACATTCTTTTGGTTTCTAGGCGTTCCCATGGGATGAATTCATGATGGCCGTACTGGTTGTTCTGAAACAGGAAGCTGTTTGAGTGATGATTTACAACTTGACAAAGTCCATGCTGAAGCTGTTGTCTAAAAGGCATGAAATGGACCCAAAAAAATTAAGACAGTTAAAATCATCGTCGAGCGGTTACTTCTGATTAACAAGAAAACATATTTCAGAAAACACAAAACTAATTTCCTCATTCTAACAGCGACCCAGATTTGTTACATCTATGGGACCCCCACACTGCTGGAACTGGCTATTTTTGTCTAGTGGTTGCAACGATTTAATTCAATTCAGAAATTTTTCATTCAATGCAATTAGTTATGCGGACTGAATGGTTAACTGTTTTGCAATTCGGTCCAGTATAAAAACAATTCAATTCAATTCGGTTTTATTCTATGAATTGAACTGAATTGAAAATCGTTTGTTTTTTGCGGGAAGACAAATTAAACACGCAGTACCTAGTACCTGCTATCACACGTAGATGTGTTTTTTTCGTCCATTTAGAAATACATGAATTAATAGTGATTTAAACATATCAAATTAATTTTAATTTAAAATTTATTGTTTAATTTAAATTTCTTAATTAATAATTAGAAGTAACTGGAAGTTGAATGAAATTATAACACGTCATAATATTGCCGATTGTAAGATGTATCGAATGATCCAAAACAATGATCACAACGTTATGTCGAAACTGCAAGTTTTTCACGTCAGCTTCCGTTTCACGCTATACGAAGTTTCAGTATTAGCTGGTTTTGAGCAATAAATAATTGTTTGGATTACAATTCAGAGTAAACAATTCAGTTCAGCCCAGCATTGTGGACTGAATCGTTGGGAGCAAACCCGATCTCCAGAACCACACTAAGTCACATCTTGTGGCTTTCGACTGTGTTCTCTTCGAAACGTCTATGTCCGTCCAAGAAGAGTTTAAAAAATAATCGTATTTCATGCTCACGCCAGAAAAACTCTTGATCTAAGTGTGATCTCACCTTTAGAAGCAAATCCACTTTAAAGTGTTATAATATTCGATTTCAGGATGTTCACTGTTGCCTTGGCTTCATGTTCTCCATATGAACCAAACTTTCCAATCTCGAACACGGCCTGAACACCCTGTTGGCTGAATAAACTGACATATAGAAGCCCAGCACAATCGGATGAAATTAAAATTCGTCCACAATTAGACTTAGGCAGAAGTCAATGACTGCAATAAATTCATGAAATTATTGGCAACAGATTGTAAATTACAAATCATAATTAATTTTAACTGTAGAAGACTATCATATACTCAAGAAAAGAATTCCAATATTATACCGTAGACAATGTCAGTTACAGTGAAAGAGATCTCAGCAATATTTGTTGATCGAAGAAAATTTCTATGGTAGGGCTTAGGGGTCTCGAACATTTTTTCGCTGGTCGTCATTTTTTAACAGAAGACTGAAGATTTACAATAATAAAATCTCATTTGAAAGGATCAGGGTCTTTAAATTTCGTGCTAATAAAGATATTTAGAATCATTGCAACATTTTGAAATATAAATTCTGGAATTTAGACAATATTAAAAAGCAGTTGCAACTTTCTTTACACACTCATCAATCGCCTGTTTCCGATCTTCTTCATTAAGAATTCTCGTCAAAAGTAACCTTCTTAACTCCCTTTAGTTAGATACTAAACATTGAATTGCTCGCTCATGCCTAAATAATAGGTTGAACAGAAAAACAAGAACTGTTGTAAAACCAAATTACATCATCCTTGCGGAATTCCTTAAAAGGCTCTAAACTTTTTGCCAGCTTCGGAAGTTTCCGCATTCGTACCAAGTTATTATGTGTTTTAATAGTCTCAGCCTTGGTAGAAACCATTTGAGACGCCGACTCGATTAAATCTGGCCGAAGCGTTCCTTGACCCCGGAGTACTTCATCAGGATTCAAGTTCCTTGACTCTAATCACATTTTCTACAACCTGAGTAAGTCAGCCCAACAAAAAGGCATTATCAACAAGACCCTCAGTTACACATTTAAAGCTGCCTCAATAATACACTCAATTAAATTTTTGTCAAACAAATATTTCTTATTACAATATTAACCTTATCTTTGGAATGTTTCTTAAGATTAAGTAGGAAGTAAAATATATTAACTTCATAAAAATATCCCCAATAATCTTCCACTTCACCGGTTCCTTAAAAAAGGTCAACTGTTTAGACGGGACGAGTTTTTGAGGATTATTTGGATCTCCAGAAATATTTGTTGTACCCACGTAGAAAAAACAAGATGCTCTTACTGCAAAAAGAGGAAAGGTCGAATTAAGATTTTACGGTTTTCTGGATAATTCCAATTAAGAGACGGAAGCATTTGGTGAGCTGGTACATTATTTCATAGTTTCCTTTATCATCCTTCATAACCAAAATTAGGTAAAATCTTACCTTCCAGTTTAAGACCTATCCTTTTTAAAGGCTGTTCCACAGCTTCACTCTAATTTTTCTGCAAGAAACCATTGTCAACGTAAACAGCGATAATCTAAGATAAAAAAATTTCATGTATGTTTTAAAAATATGCTAGAATTACGCTTTACACATTAGTCTTCTCCAGAGAAATACATGAATATGTACATACCTGATCTTCTCTAAGAGCTTTCTTAAACAAGGCAGCACATAAAGTTGAGTCCACTCCTCCACTTTAAAGCATCTATAAAAGAAGATATGATCTCAAGTTTTAGGCTACCAATACATATGAACATTGTACAACAAAATATAGAAAAAGTATCTCCACAGCTGAAAGTATAGCTAAGCAACACACGGATGGCTTTGCACGTGCAAGAACTTTGTCATTTACAGCATCCGTCATATACTCAATACACCGGATTACTCTGGAGCGGAGGGTGAAGTGCGAGTGAGACCAGCCACTTCATATCAAAAATTCTGGAGCATGGTTTTTCCATTGACTATCAAGTCCACTTCGGGGTGGAACTGTACACCGTAGATATTTAAATACACGTTGCTAATAGCTACGATCACCCTCCCTGACGACCCAATCACGATGAAACCGTTGCCTACTTTATCGACACTATCCCGGTGTGTCAGCAAAACGGTTTGCTTCCGAGTTAAAACGGTCACAAACCAATGTAAGCACAAATAAGAAGAACAGTTTGCATGAAATTACGCACTGAAAACCTTACAATCACATCCATCATTAACCATATCATTATATCTGTGTAAGTAATTTTCACTTAATTTTTACTTGAACAACATTATTCGATTATTCGAACATTCAGAAAATATCCCCGTACTTAAAAATAGTGCAGCGTGTCTCAACCTCAATATCGTACTGTCCGTCCTCACGAATCGATTTCTGAAAATTGCTACGAAACTCAACTAATTCTACACTATCTTCCTCCGAAGTCTTTCACACATTCCAGCCCCAAATCATTAAACTATAGAGAGAAAAAACAAACCGCCCATCACACCATACCCCTCAAAATAATGTGTACACAACCCCCACTCAATCCCGTAAATTCGTATATACTTAAACTATCCCATATAAATCCACATACTTAGCCTGGAACCAAACGATTTCCTTCGCACTTGTATTCAGTAGTAATATCTTCGAATGAATATTGAGTTCACGCACTTTTCGGACGACCAATTTCCCATACTGCGCCCCGGCATCCAAGATCAGAAGAGATGGCTTGGCTTTGAGGTCCACATTGTTACCGTCAACATCATTATCAACCATGTCTACATCAATTGCCTTGACACTGCCGTCGAAAACTCCATCCTCTTCTTTCCCAAAAACCATCCCTATTTGGACTTCCGGAGTTATAGACTGCCTTGGATGAAGATGCCGTGCCATTTGGAGAATTGACTTTGTTTAAATAATTACTCTCTTCTATTCCTATGAATAATTAGAAGTTGCAAGTACAAATAAGCGTTTCATCGTTGTTGCGTTAATTAAATAATATTAGCATGGTCGTTTTTGTTTACAAATCCGCTAAATTCTAAATAAATCCTCTACTAACTAGATTCGTTCCAAACAGAGTTACAATTAATGTGACAAGGGGCTATTGGTATGATTACCAATGTACAGGTGCTTGTGAGCTAACAATCATGTAGCTCGGTATAATATTCATAAATATTAATAGCAGTGATTTACAATCGTAGATTCCCGTTGCGGCGCTAGATAATAAATTGTTACCTATTTCTGGAAAAGAGGTACAAAATACTGTTTTCCCAAATTGTCCATAGTACATGTATTTTTTAAAGTTACAAAAAGATAAAGCGAATTAAAATAGTAACGAGGCACATTTTAATATTAGCAGTCAGTTGTACGTTGCTCCATTGAGACTAGGTCAAGTCAAATCGAAGAGTTTGACGACGTTGTAGGTGGTGGCCATGGCTACTTCCTCTGGGGGCTTATTCATGAGTGCCGCAATCACCTCCAGAGTTACTAAAAGTAAGGTTTGTTCCACTGAAATGTGCAATGCCGACATCTGCGGGTAGTTTGGCCGATCAAGTATTTGGGTACATTAACGAAACATCAGTTTCGACCAGCAAGCGATCCAGGGGAATAATATTCTCCGTTAGTAGCTTCCGCTCTATAGTCACTCTTGGTTTTTCATACGTAAGCTACACAAAATTCTGGGAAATAATATTGGAAAAATTATAAGAACTGGATCATTTAAACGGTTAATGTAATCTCTAGAAGTTTTTAATTTTGTGAGCATGGATAGATACTAATACCTACTGCAAGATTGTCTTTTAATCTCCTACAAGCAGATTTAAAATGCAATCTTACCTGTAATTCTAATGTAAAGTCCCAAATCTAAACATGAAATAAGTCTGCATGAGACGCATTGCCAGTGAACAGTGAAGAACGCAAAACGGTAACTTGTCCTTGTATTTGGTCAACATTGAAACCATGAGCACCCTTTTCATGAGGGAAAAGGGATTTCCTTAATCTGACTGCCTTCTGCTTTGGCTTCTTAAAAACTTCCAGCTGAACTTTCGGAAGAGAGAAATTTCGATTGAAGTCAAGTCCATTCTCCTGAAGCCACATACTCCGGATTCCTACACAGGGACTTAATCTCCTCCGATGTCTCATCCCAGCTCGTTGCATCATGGACATGAATTCCTACATCATCACAATTGGACCATTATTAAAGCAACCTTTATTGTCTTTCAGTACACAGACTATAACAATCTTACATTCAGTTTTTATATTGCATGTTTTTATGGTTTGGGTGCAGGCAGTCTGTTAATCTTAACCTAATTCGCTTAATCTATGGAGGTGAGAGAGTAAGGTTACAGCAGGTGAATATATCCCACGACGAACTGAGGGTGCACTGTCTAGCTGTAACAGAGGCACCCATATCCCGAAGAACGGTAAGTTCACTCACACTGAAGTGAGTGTTTGGGTGCATGCTAACTAGCAGTACATCACACAGAACCCAACATCTATCTCTCTTTCTCTCACCTCAGTAACTGCAGGGGCACTGGGCTTTGAAACCATTCCTCAACGATGATAGTTGAGTACATTCAGTGCTGGACTACTTCTGCAGTCCAATTCGACCATTATTAATGGTCCGTTATTGTTCTGGTCCGGAAGTGTATGGTCTGGTTCGGTCTGATCTAACACTTGGACCAGACTGAATACAATTGGTCCAGCTTCAGGGCCAGACCAGACCACATGACGATTGTCCCAAAAGTACGCAAAATTAAAATTTATGAGTTAAAAAACTGTACGGAACAAATTAAAAGTGCACTTCCTGGGGATAAAAAAGAATTTGTCTGGATAAAATGTCATCATTTAATTGCTCTCAATGGTTTTCTGGACCATGGTCTGGTGCAACCGACTAGATCAGACTATTGGTCTGCTCCGCAAAACTGGGCCAGACCAATGGTCTCAGGGGTTGGACCAGAGCAGTTTCACAATATCTGGGCCAGGCCAGACCATAGACATCACTAGAAGGCAACACACGACATGAACACAATTACCAACTTACAAATTATTAACAATCTATTTTCAAATATGCCAACAACCTAAAATATCACTGATCTCTGAAATCCCTAAGCCCTAATGTCCAATTCCTTCTGCTCCTTTTCACTTCCTTGCAAAATTGAAATATTCAAGTGAATCTAAAGTTTCCGTGAAATCCACGACAGTGTATCTAAATACTATAATTTGAAGACAAGGGAAGGTAAAGGGAGGACATTTTAAAATCTTCGCTCCCTCCTCAACACTCCTTTTAGGCTAGCGAGTAAACAATGTCATAAAGCGCTTTTGCTATGCCATGTAAAAGCACACGGCACCCAACGCAGCACGCTTTGGCTTTAGCTAGAATTGCCGCTCCGCGTCCTCTCCACTTACATAATATAGCATGGTTCCACCAACGCAGGCGGTGCCCTATGCTGCTCGTCCTTTATATAATAATTTGGCCTATCATAAGCTTTTTGAATCTCACGCGAAGTGAGTAGATTAGATCTGTGCAGAGGCTCAGCCAGCGGAAATAAATACGAAATTGTATTTCAGAAAAGAAAGACATTATAAAAAACTTGAGTGACAGAATAATGTTGGTGACCGAAACAGAACACAAATAGAAAAGTAATTATTGCTGCGATATAACAGTAATTTAAGATGCCTTAAATAGCCATCTTGGAAATAGGATTCTGTTAATGAGTTTTTTACAAATATTTCTTGTACGTCCTTATGTTCCAATTTTGGGTATGAGAATGTCGACTTCTGCTTTTAGCAATTATTGGGACGGGACAGGAATTTGGTTCACATGCCCCGACTCCAGTGAGGGAATTTCAATGTATCCTAATAAAACCTAAATTTCCCAACCGATAGTTTTGATATAATATCAAATAATTTTTGGTTTGAATGTAAGGAAATTAATGCTATGCACATTTTAAATTCTATATAATGTGTAATTTTAAGATACATAACTACTTTGTTTGACATAATAAATAAACTGAAAAAAGAGTACCATTTAAATTATAGTACCACATTTTTTATATTCTTATATTGAATACATAATATAAACTGCGTATTTGTCTTTTTTGGCCACGTCTTTCGATTTAGAGTCCTTCACTTTGTTTCAACAGCTAGGATTTTAAATAAATCTTTATTTCGTTTAATGGACCTTTTGGTAACCTTCTTCAAAACATCCAAGTCACTTTGAAAAGAAAGATGAGGTGTTAACAGAACATACATTTTTGTCTGTGTATACAAAATTGAGTTTGTTTTTTACAGATTCACTTGTCTCGTACTTTTTTATGGCCTCTTGGACTCGAAGCAGATCGTCCTTAAATCCATCGTTTACTTTCTCTAGTTCTAATGCTTGAAATTTGGTTTAATCTAAATACAGATAAAATAATAAACTTTTGAATGTGGTACATATTAGTGTAACATTATTAAGCTTAATTTCAAAACATGTACAATACAGTGAAAACATTTAACCCACAATTCTTACAGCCGATCTGCAATATAACATTCTAATACACAGTATTCTAGAATACACGCTAGTATTCTGAAATAATACAACATATAACTGTGATAACGTAACATTGTCGTTTAAATAAAGATGTAATATATTTTTACAAAATCTGCATTTCACTGAATTCCCCTTTATCGAGCATTTAAAACTCGTTTAATATGATTTCAGAAGCCCAGAAGAGTCGATTAGGATTTCGGTAAATGGGCGAAATCGCACCCGAGCGATATAACCATAACAATGCCTGTAGTTGTTCTTTCCAGGTTATAGGACTTGTAGAATACAGAATTTGGGAATGTTGGTGAAAAGGATGTGTTAAACTTTGTCAAGCGTATGATCATGTACTAAACTGTAATTTTTGTATTGCGAGTTTGGTTTCAATTTATGTGTTCGCTATAATGTTCGGACCAAATTATAAACCAAGACTTTTCGGGTAATAATATATATAACACAGGTGGATAGAATTTTCCTTCGATTCAAAATCAAGATCTACAACTAGGTACAATTACTCAAGACAATTTTTAAAAACTTGACACCATTTGTGACAAAACTATAAACTCGGGAACTTTAAAAAATTGTATGCTGAAAGTTCAGAATTTCATTTCGTGTAGTAGGTTTGCATAGAAATTAATTAAACACACTTCATCGTGTAGCTGATGTCATTTTACGCAAAATGTCAGTTTTTCAACGCGCGTTGTTTGAGCGTAATCGCGCCTGGGCGATATCAGTATATTATTGCCTATAGTTGTGCTTTTCATGTTATGGAATCTGTAGAATATGGAATTTAAGAACGTTAGGAGAAAAGATGCGCAAACTTTTGTCAAGCATATGATCATGTACGGAATTGTACTTTTTGTTTCTCAAGTTTGGTTGTTTAATAACTAATATGCATCATGCTAGACAGCTTTACTAAAATTGTTAGACCTAGCCACAGAATTTTTGAATGACCGTTTTGAGTGTAGGAAAAAAACGCGTTTTTACGTAATTTTGCTAATATTGTTGCAAAAACGGCTAACTATTATAGTATGGTAAAGTAACCTCAATATATTCATGACAGCGACACCCTCGCTAAAGTCGAACATGGGTAACGAATTATTTTAAAAATCGAGAGGCGAATTTATTAGAGTTTATTAAAAGATGCTAACTGATCGTATATGCCTTACTGTACTAAATATTAAAAACCGTACATAAGAAGTAAGTTTACAAATTCCAAAATATAATTTATAAGCATGCTGGTAACTTGTTATCATTTCGGTAGATCTGTTCTCTGTTTTTTACAATATTTTTACAATTTTTTATTCTGAATCGTAATTATTTATTGTTGACTTGGACAAAATTAAGATGAAAACTTAGTTACTTTATCTAACGCCTGCTAAGTCAACAAAAAACTTTAATTGCTTTCATTTTTAATTTAAAGCATTATTTTCTTAAATGAAAGAAAAAAATGAGCGGTGATGATTCAACATGGCATGTTTGTAAGGACGACAGTCATCACTACTACTAGTACCACTACTACGATGAAGATTTTAGTAAGAACGATTAAAATGGTTAATTGATTCATTCGTATCCTGTTAAAAGTAAAAATCTGCCTAAGTACTCCTTTCAAATAACTACTAACTCCCAAAATCACAATCGATTATATTATAAATAATATTGTTTATTTTGCTTCAAGTCTTCATTAAGTGATTATTATATATCTGGCCTACCCCAGTAAGATTGTTCAGTCATTCTGACAATAACACAATTAAGTAGGAGCATTACGTCCATATTATTTTACAAGGAATGGAATCTTTAAGTACAAACTGGGACTCCATGATGGAACTATCATAGCCAATCTCCACCATGTCATTTTTGGCCACGTCCTTCGATTTGGAGTCTCTCTTTGTTTCAACAGCTAGGAAATTAACCAAATCTTTAACTCGTTTAATGAACATTTTGGTAACCTTCAAAACATCCAGGTCACTCTGAAAAGAAAGCTAATGTGTTAACAGAACTTACCTTTTTCGTCGGTGTAGATAAAATTGAGTTTGATTTTTTACAGATTCACTTGTCTCGTACTTCTTTATAGCCTCTTGGACTCGAAGCAGGTCGTCCTTAAATTCATCGTGTACTTTCTCCAGTTGTAATGTTTGAAATTCGGTTTAATCTAAATACAGATTAAATAATAAACTTTTAAATGTGATACATAATAGTGTAACATTATTTAGCTAAATTTGAAAACATGTACAATACAGTGAAATCATTTAAGCCACAATTCATTCAGCCGATATGCAATATAACATTCTAATACACGGTACTAGTATTCTAAAAACATACAACATAAAACTGTGATAACGTATTATTTTCGTTTAAGAGATTTAATATATTTTACAAAATCTGCATTACACTAAATTTCCTCCTATCAAGCACTTAAAACTCGTTTAATATGATTTCAGAAGACAGAAAGAGTCGATTAAAGGAATAGTTTGTTCCTAAGGGCATACGAAAGTCTGTAAAAAAGGACAATAAACCTGTTTTTAGCCATAATAAATCCGTGTCAGTTGGATTGAATTGCAATTAAAAAATATAGGCGTGAATACAGTTGTTTTTGATTGTGAAATGGCACTTGAAATTCCCAAGACACTTTTATGTCATTCATATTCATATCATTAAAGTATTATTCGCAAATATTCAGTCTAATAATTGCTTTGAGATTTAAACATTTGTACTTAGTTTCGAATATTACATTTATTGAGCACACATGTAAATTAATATCGCAATTATAAATTACATAATATTAAAACTATTGCATTGTTTCATTTCATCACAACAATATTATTAAAAAAGTATTGTAATATTGCTTTAAAAGTTACAGTCTTGCATTTAAATTGAACGACTAGAATAATAATCATTGATTGTACAGTTGAAATTACACACCATAATATAGTGTTATAATAGGATGGTATAGTTTTACAATTAATATAAACCACGTACATGACTTGTAATAATACGTTTAGTATTTTTATTCAGTTTTCAGTCTTTTTAATTTGATAATTTTATCGAATTTTCGGCTTCACATCCTGGATTCATTGCAGGGCGAATTCTGTTCGTCTATTCTTGTGACCGGAAAGGGTGAGCACAGAGTCTACCATGTCCATTGAAGCTTTCTGATTTTTTAACAGATTTCAAGCATTGAGACATGAAAATTAGGCTAGGTTAAGTTAGGTTAGGTTAGGTATAAGGGTTTCGGGGGATACGTAAATTATGTTCATGTGTGGGAACGCATTACTTTGACCAAATACCGAGGGTAATGTCGACTATGTGAAATATTTTAAATTGCAACAACGTTGCCAGTCCCTTTTCTGGCCACGTTGTAAGGGTTAGGTAACCCGGACTTGTTACACTTGTAGCCAAAAAATGGGAATAGTATAGATTTTTTGCACGGAGGTGATTCGGTACCCCACTAAGTATATGTGCCGAACTTTGGGATACGCTCGACCCATTTTCTGGTCGCGTGCACTGTTAACCCTTATATTGGGTACCAAGTGGTTACCAAGTAAATGTTTCAATTTCAACAGTACTTGGTCAGTTGATCACGGAAGCAAGCAGAAATGGGTTATCAAAGTTATTATTAAAATTCACGTTGAAATTATTTCGACCCATTTTTAGGTCAACGTCACAGGACATGGGTCACGTTAGATTTTCAATCTAGACAATATTTTTTTGAAATTTTTTGTTGAAAGCGCATATGTCCTTTGGATCGCCAGGAAATGCATATCCAGAGTAAACATTTTGACGTATTTTAGGACAATGTCACAGCTCATATTTAACTTGTTTACTTATCTATTGAATTTTTGATAAAAAATAATAATACGGTATCAACTTACTTTTGAAATATAGAAACCTACCGAAGTGATATGTCATAATATTTTTTGTCAATGTCATAGGTCACGTATTTTGTGCGCGGCAAATTCGTCAACTAAATGTGTTTCTGAAACGATTATTTTCGTAGCCAGTAATTGGACAGAAACTAGGGAGTGTCCAGATGGTTCTGCAAAGTCCGGTTTGGAAACACGAGCGAGTATAGACTACGTTAGGTTAGGTAACGTTAGGTTAGGTTAGGATAGGATAGGTTAGTTTAGGTTAGGTTAGTTTAAGTTAGGTTAGGTTAGGTTAGGTTAGGTTAGATTAGTTAAGGTTAGTTTAGGTTAGGTTAGTTTAGGTTATGTTAGGTTAGTTTAGTTTAGGTTAGGTTAGGTTAGTTTAGGTTAGGTTAGTTTAGGTTAGGTTAGGTTAGGTTAGGTTGGTTAGCTAAGTTAGTTAAGTTAGGTTAGGTTAGGTAAGGTTAGGTTAGGCTAGGTTGGGTTAGGTTAGTTTAGGTTAGGTTAGGTTGGGTTAGGTAGGGTTAGGTTGGGTTAGGTTAGGTTAGGTTAGGTTAGGTTAGGTTAGGTTAGGATAGGGTAGTTTATGTTAGGTTAGGTTAGGATAGGGTAGTTTAGGTTAATTAGGTTAGGTTAGGTTAGGGTAGGGTAGTTTGGGTTAGGGCAGGGTAGTTTAGTTTAGGGTAGAGTAGTTTAGGTTAATTAGGTAAGGTTAGGTTAGGGTAGGGTAGTTTGGGTTAGAGCAGGGTAGTTTAGTTTAGGGTAGGGTAGTTTAGGTTAGGTTACATTACGTTAAGGTAGTTTAGGTTAGGTTAGGTTAGGTTATAGGATCTGCAGAATATAGAACTTCAGAATGTTGATGGAAAGGATGTGTGAAACTTTGTCAAGCATATGATCATGTACTGATCTGTAGGTTTATATCGCAATTTTGACATACGCAAAATGTCAGTTTTTCAACGCGCGTTGTTTGAGCGTAATCGCGCCTGGGCGATATCAGTATATTAATGCCTATAGTTGTGCTTTCCAGGTTACAGGATCTCTACATTATAGGATTTGATAATTTTGGCAGAAATGATGTGTGAAAATGTTTCAAGCATATGTTCATGTAATGAGCTGTACGTTTTGTATTGTAAGTGTGATTTTACCCCGTGTTTTCGCTATAATACTCGGAAAAAATTATAAATCCAAGACCTTTCAGGTGATAGTATAGCACATGTGAATAGAGTTTTCCTACAATTGGAAATCAAGTTCTACCACTGACTACGTTTGCTCATGACGATTTTCAAAAACTTGCAACCATTTGTGACAAAACTATAAACTTGACAACTTTAAGAAAATGCATGCTGAAATTTTAGAATTACATTTCGTGTTGTATATTTGGATAGAAGTTACCCAAAATTACTAGCTGAGGTCAGTTTACACAAAATCAGTTTTTTAACTCGCGTGGTTTGAATCGCGCCCGATGAATATCAGTAAACTAATGCCTATAGTTGTGCTTTCCAGGTTATAGGATCTGTAGAATATAGAACATGAGAATGTTGGTGGAAATGATTTGTGAAATTTTGTCAAGCATATGATCATGTACTGAGTTGTACTTTTTGTTTTGCAAGTTTGGTTGTTTACTAGTTAATATGCACTAAGCTAAAAAGCTTTACTAAAATTGTTAGACCTAGTTACAGAATTTTTGAATGACCGTTTTGGTTTTTTAAAAAAACGCGTTTCAACATTTTGCTAATATTGTCGCAAAAATTGCTATTTTAGTATTGTAGTGTAACTTCAATATATTCATGACTGCGACACTCTCGCTGAAGTGGAGCCTGGGTGACGAATTATTTTTAAAAGCGACAGGCGAATTTAGTATTGTTTTTTAAATGACGATTACAGATCATATACACCACACTGTACTACGTTTTCCAAGGCGTATTTAATAAGTAAGTGTACAAATTCCAAAATATATGTAAGCATGCTGCAATAATATTCTTTATTTTGCTTCAAGGCTTCAATTAGTATTACATATCTAAGCCACCCCAGTAAGATTGTTCAGTCATTCTGACAATAACACAATTAAGTAGGTGCATGACGTCCATATTAATTTACAATGAATGAAATCTGTGAGTACAAACCGGGACTCCATGCTGAAACTATCACTGTCAATCTCCTCTTTGTCATTTTTGGCCACGTCCTTCGATTTGGAGTCTCTCTTTGTTTCAACAGCTCGGAGTTTAACCAAATCTTTAACTCGTTTAATGAACATTTTGGTAACCTTCAAAACATCCAGGTCACTCTGAAAAGAAAGCTAATGTGTTAACAGAACTTACCTTTTTCGTCGGTGTAGATAAAATTGAGTTTGATTTTTTACAGATTCACTTGTCTCGTACTTCTTTATAGCCTCTTGGACTCGAAGCAGGTCGTCCTTAAATTCATCGTGTACTTTCTCCAGTTGTAATGTTTGAAATTCGGTTTAATCTAAATACAGATTAAATAATAAACTTTTAAATGTGATACATAATAGTGTAACATTATTTAGCTAAATTTGAAAACATGTACAATACAGTGAAATCATTTAAGCCACAATTCATTCAGCCGATATGCAATATAACATTCTAATACACGGTACTAGTATTCTAAAAACATACAACATAAAACTGTGATAACGTATTATTTTCGTTTAAGAGATTTAATATATTTTACAAAATCTGCATTACACTAAATTTCCTCCTATCAAGCACTTAAAACTCGTTTAATATGATTTCAGAAGACAGAAAGAGTCGATTAAAGGAATAGTTTGTTCCTAAGGGCATACGAAAGTCTGTAAAAAAGGACAATAAACCTGTTTTTAGCCATAATAAATCCGTGTCAGTTGGATTGAATTGCAATTAAAAAATATAGGCGTGAATACAGTTGTTTTTGATTGTGAAATGGCACTTGAAATTCCCAAGACACTTTTATGTCATTCATATTCATATCATTAAAGTATTATTCGCAAATATTCAGTCTAATAATTGCTTTGAGATTTAAACATTTGTACTTAGTTTCGAATATTACATTTATTGAGCACACATGTAAATTAATATCGCAATTATAAATTACATAATATTAAAACTATTGCATTGTTTCATTTCATCACAACAATATTATTAAAAAAGTATTGTAATATTGCTTTAAAAGTTACAGTCTTGCATTTAAATTGAACGACTAGAATAATAATCATTGATTGTACAGTTGAAATTACACACCATAATATAGTGTTATAATAGGATGGTATAGTTTTACAATTAATATAAACCACGTACATGACTTGTAATAATACGTTTAGTATTTTTATTCAGTTTTCAGTCTTTTTAATTTGATAATTTTATCGAATTTTCGGCTTCACATCCTGGATTCATTGCAGGGCGAATTCTGTTCGTCTATTCTTGTGACCGGAAAGGGTGAGCACAGAGTCTACCATGTCCATTGAAGCTTTCTGATTTTTTAACAGATTTCAAGCATTGAGACATGAAAATTAGGCTAGGTTAAGTTAGGTTAGGTTAGGTTAGGTATAAGGGTTTCGGGGGATACGTAAATTATGTTCATGTGTGGGAACGCATTACTTTGACCAAATACCGAGGGTAATGTCGACTATGTGAAATATTTTAAATTGCAACAACGTTGCCAGTCCCTTTTCTGGCCACGTTGTAAGGGTTAGGTAACCCGGACTTGTTACACTTGTAGCCAAAAAATGGGACTAGTATAGATTTTTTGCACGGAGGTGATTCGGTACCCCACTAAGTATATGTGCCGAACTTTGGGATACGCTCGACCCATTTTCTGGTCGCGTGCACTGTTAACCCTTATATTGGGTACCAAGTGGTTACCAAGTAAATGTTTCAATTTCAACAGTACTTGGTCAGTTGATCACGGAAGCAAGCAGAAATGGGTTATCAAAGTTATTATTAAAATTCACGTTGAAATTATTTCGACCCATTTTTAGGTCAACGTCACAGGACATGGGTCACGTTAGATTTTCAATCTAGACAATATTTTTTTGAAATTTTTTGTTGAAAGCGCATATGTCCTTTGGATCGCCAGGAAATGCATATCCAGAGTAAACATTTTGACGTATTTTAGGACAATGTCACAGCTCATATTTAACTTGTTTACTTATCTATTGAATTTTTGATAAAAAATAATAATACGGTATCAACTTACTTTTGAAATATAGAAACCTACCGAAGTGATATGTCATAATATTTTTTGTCAATGTCATAGGTCACGTATTTTGTGCGCGGCAAATTCGTCAACTAAATGTGTTTCTGAAACGATTATTTTCGTAGCCAGTAATTGGACAGAAACTAGGGAGTGTCCAGATGGTTCTGCAAAGTCCGGTTTGGAAACACGAGCGAGTATAGACTACGTTAGGTTAGGTAACGTTAGGTTAGGTTAGGATAGGATAGGTTAGTTTAGGTTAGGTTAGTTTAAGTTAGGTTAGGTTAGGTTAGGTTAGATTAGTTAAGGTTAGTTTAGGTTAGGTTAGTTTAGGTTATGTTAGGTTAGTTTAGTTTAGGTTAGGTTAGGTTAGGTTAGTTTAGGTTAGGTTAGTTTAGGTTAGGTTAGGTTAGGTTAGGTTGGTTAGCTAAGTTAGTTAAGTTAGGTTAGGTTAGGTAAGGTTAGGTTAGGCTAGGTTGGGTTAGGTTAGTTTAGGTTAGGTTAGGTTGGGTTAGGTAGGGTTAGGTTGGGTTAGGTTAGGTTAGGTTAGGTTAGGTTAGGTTAGGTTAGGATAGGGTAGTTTATGTTAGGTTAGGTTAGGATAGGGTAGTTTAGGTTAATTAGGTTAGGTTAGGTTAGGGTAGGGTAGTTTGGGTTAGGGCAGGGTAGTTTAGTTTAGGGTAGAGTAGTTTAGGTTAATTAGGTAAGGTTAGGTTAGGGTAGGGTAGTTTGGGTTAGAGCAGGGTAGTTTAGTTTAGGGTAGGGTAGTTTAGGTTAGGTTACATTACGTTAAGGTAGTTTAGGTTAGGTTAGGTTAGGTTATAGGATCTGCAGAATATAGAACTTCAGAATGTTGATGGAAAGGATGTGTGAAACTTTGTCAAGCATATGATCATGTACTGATCTGTAGGTTTATATCGCAATTTTGACATACGCAAAATGTCAGTTTTTCAACGCGCGTTGTTTGAGCGTAATCGCGCCTGGGCGATATCAGTATATTAATGCCTATAGTTGTGCTTTCCAGGTTACAGGATCTCTACATTATAGGATTTGATAATTTTGGCAGAAATGATGTGTGAAAATGTTTCAAGCATATGTTCATGTAATGAGCTGTACGTTTTGTATTGTAAGTGTGATTTTACCCCGTGTTTTCGCTATAATACTCGGAAAAAATTATAAATCCAAGACCTTTCAGGTGATAGTATAGCACATGTGAATAGAGTTTTCCTACAATTGGAAATCAAGTTCTACCACTGACTACGTTTGCTCATGACGATTTTCAAAAACTTGCAACCATTTGTGACAAAACTATAAACTTGACAACTTTAAGAAAATGCATGCTGAAATTTTAGAATTACATTTCGTGTTGTATATTTGGATAGAAGTTACCCAAAATTACTAGCTGAGGTCAGTTTACACAAAATCAGTTTTTTAACTCGCGTGGTTTGAATCGCGCCCGATGAATATCAGTAAACTAATGCCTATAGTTGTGCTTTCCAGGTTATAGGATCTGTAGAATATAGAACATGAGAATGTTGGTGGAAATGATTTGTGAAATTTTGTCAAGCATATGATCATGTACTGAGTTGTACTTTTTGTTTTGCAAGTTTGGTTGTTTACTAGTTAATATGCACTAAGCTAAAAAGCTTTACTAAAATTGTTAGACCTAGTTACAGAATTTTTGAATGACCGTTTTGGTTTTTTAAAAAAACGCGTTTCAACATTTTGCTAATATTGTCGCAAAAATTGCTATTTTAGTATTGTAGTGTAACTTCAATATATTCATGACTGCGACACTCTCGCTGAAGTGGAGCCTGGGTGACGAATTATTTTTAAAAGCGACAGGCGAATTTAGTATTGTTTTTTAAATGACGATTACAGATCATATACACCACACTGTACTACGTTTTCCAAGGCGTATTTAATAAGTAAGTGTACAAATTCCAAAATATATGTAAGCATGCTGCAATAATATTCTTTATTTTGCTTCAAGGCTTCAATTAGTATTACATATCTAAGCCACCCCAGTAAGATTGTTCAGTCATTCTGACAATAACACAATTAAGTAGGTGCATGACGTCCATATTAATTTACAATGAATGAAATCTGTGAGTACAAACCGGGACTCCATGCTGAAACTATCACTGTCAATCTCCTCTTTGTCATTTTTGGCCACGTCCTTCGATTTGGAGTCTCTCTTTGTTTCAACAGCTCGGAGTTTAACCAAATCTTTAACTCGTTTAATGAACCTTTTGGTAACCTTTAAAACATTCAGGTCACTTAGAAAAGAAAGTTGAGGTGTTAAAAGAACATACTTTTTTCGTTGGTGTAGACAAAATGGAGTTTGTTTACAGATTTACCTGTCTCGTCCTTCTTTATAGCTTCTTGCACCAGAAACACCTCGTTCTTAAATTCACCGTTTACTTTCTCCAGTTTATGAAATTCGGTTTAATCTAAATACAGATTAAATAATAAACTTTTAAATGTGGTACATAATAGTGTAACATTATTTAGGTAAATTTGAAAACGTGTACAATACAGTGTAAACATTTAAGCGACAATTCTGTCAGCCGATCTGCAATATAACATTCTAATACACGGTGCTAGTATTCTGAAATAATACAACATATAACTGTGATAACGTAACATTGTCGTTTAAGAGAAGATGTGAAACATTTTTACAAAAGCTGCATTTCACTAAATTCCCTTTTATCAAGCATTTACAACTCGTTCAATATGATTTGGCTAGTAAACGAGCTAACACATTGAACGCTGCAATTTTGTTGTCTGGATTTAAACGCTTCTTATAATTACAGTATTTAGGTACAACCGTCGCCATACTATATTTCCGGAAGTAATTGCTGTGCTTACAACTTCGTTTTTAGCGATATATTGTTTACAAAATTTTCTTAAGTTGTGTTTAGAAATATTTACACGTGCAACAATACTGTCCTTTCACAATGGATGTTTAGAATTGTGACATACGCTTGGTGTTTACAAAAAAACATTTGATTTTCAGTGTTTACAAAAATCAAACGGCTTGGTGTTTACAAGTGTTACATAAAGTTGGTGTTTAAGCATTTAAAGCTAGACAAGAATGTTGATATAATTATTCCGCAATGTTGCAAGAAATATTTGCACTGCTTGACTGCTTTGCCTCCGATACTTTTCACTCTACCTTTAATTGCACTGTGCTCGCAACTTTTAATACCAAATGAATCTGATTGCACTGGATAAATAACTTACTCAATGAGGACTCCAGTAGTTTCATGTTTCGAAAGACGAAATCTCGTTGAAGCATTTCGTTGAAAAATTCACACAATGAAACTTCAAAGGACTGTTTCATATTTTCCGCTAGTCTATAATCCCTGCATTTAATCAAAAACACAACCATCAATGCATTGTTTTAATATTAGTTTAAAAAGCATTATTGCATTTACTGGTATTCTGTGGCTCTCGTGAGTGTATATATACTGCTGATTACAGTCAAATATCCCTGATTTTAATCCTTGGTTTTATCTTTGATTTCTCTCGAAGGATACACGAGTAAATTCCGCGTTTTAGGTAAAAAGTACCGTGTCTCCCATAATTTTCGAGTTTATTAATTAGTGGTTTCAGGTAGCATTGGTAGTTGATTCGTAATTCTTGCTTTGTTCAGCTAAATCTGTTGGAATGATTTATTACAGTCATCATCCAACTTATTGCATTCTGGATCGTCCTGTCCCGACTGATGCTTAACAGAGTCTGCCTCGATTTTTAACCCTAAGATAACTTGTCCAATCTCACTAAGGTGGAGCCTTCGTCAAGCGTGCTGATTCTCTGATTTGCTTTTAATTTCAGTCGCAGTGCTCGCACTGTCACTGAGCCTAATGGTTTCCAAATCGTGTGGATTCTCGTCATTAGTATTTGACTGGTGATTCAGGCCCTTTTCGAAATCGTTTTTACTATCAACAATCCCTTTGGTTGATTCCGTCGATTTTTCCGTTTTGAGAATCTAGGCTATTCTGGTGACCATTTGATTCTTTTTCAACGCTTTGTTAGAAGCTCCTCGTAGTTCCAATTTTCCTCGTAAGTTTTTGACCTATAATAGTATCCCCATTTTAGCGTCACCTGAAAGCAGAAGAAACTGCAAATATGTTGATACTGTTTAAAAACTAATTTCTACTAAACTACTGTTTTGTTACCGTCATTTGCTTTGGATCCAGACCGCTAAAATGGGCTCCCTTCCCTTTCTTAACGAGGTTGCTCTGAGCGGTTATCTGAGGTGTTCCAGGATTTGTACTGCCAGCACTCACAACTCCCGCCTGAATTCTCGTATCTTGTGTTGTGGAGTCGGGCGGGTCCTCTTCTTTTTCCATAAGATTAGACTGCTCCATTGCCAAGTCAGTAGACAGAATTTCAGTACTGGTCTGCTCTTCAATATCCATTTTAATACTTAAATCTTCCTCATCAAAATTATCGGTGATTGGAAGCTCCGCCACTGAAAATATTTCCATAAATACCACCTTCCGGATTTTTCCGTGTTGGATTGAGATCGCTGTCCTCTGAGACCCTCACTTGTTCCAGTTCAGCCTATACAACCATTAGATTTATTAAAAGGAAAATCTCGAAAGTGTTTAAAGATGTGCTTAGTTTATAAAAATTACTCACCGGATGACCTGTTGTTCGAAGGGAAACTGGCGATAGTATGTCAGACAATAATATAAATCTACATAGAGCATATTTGCGGTTTGTAAAAACCAAATCCGCCACCTGCGACTCGAATGAACCCCTAGGGCAACCCTTTGATTTACTGTCGCGATTTTGACTACTACGCTCTCCATGAGACTTATCTGGTGAACAATGTTCTCATTTATGATGGTTTGCTGTATATGTGAAATGTAATAAAGTTCAAATCCCTATTTTGGAGATTATTGTTGTTAAATTATTGAAAGTAACGGATAGACGGGGTACCCTGATATTTAATACAACAAACTACAGATATTTTGACAGACAACCAAAGAATAAAGAGGCTTTCTACGAAGCTCAAGGGATAGTGTTATGTACATCGAGACGGATGTTGAATATTGTACTAGGTTTAAAAATGTTGTGGTAAAAACAAGTGCTTTTGTAACGGGAGAATACTGGTTTGGAATTTTTTTAAAATGAGAAACGTCTGTGCTGTAATTTCGAAGGAAAATTTAGGCTTCCCATAAGAGGCTACTGGAATTGTTTTTTTTGTGCATAGAAATTTAATTTACAGGCTGTCGTGGAGGGGTTGATTCATTTGTTGTGCACATTTTTTGATGGTGCTTTCCTGCAGGATTCGTAAACTATCGAGTTTCAGAAATGAAACTGAGCAGCACTTCACACTTCTGGATTTTCAAATGAAGTCGTTTAGTAATTTTAAATATTTAAAATAAGAAACAAAATATTTGCCTGTCAGATAAGATTTAAATTAAAAGTTTCTATTTTGTACCGCAATACCGTATCCGTATATCTGCGACCAATAAAATTATCTATCTATATCTGCTACTTTAATCCAGAATTCGTATGCCAAAGGTCTTGGTATGGATCTAAATCTCATAATAATAATAAATAAATAGAAGTGTACGCCTGCTAGGCGTACACTTTCTTTACACACTCATCAATCGCCTGTTTCCGATCTTCTTCATTAAGAAGTCTCGTCAGAGGTAACCTTCTTAACTCCCTTTAGTTACATACTAAACATTGAATTGCTCGCTCATGCCTAAATAATAGGTTGAACAGAAATACAGGAACTGTTGTAAAACCAAATTACATCATCCTTGCGAAATTCCTTAAAAGGCTCTAAACTTTTTGCCAGCTTCGGAAGTTTCCGCATTCGTACCAAGTTATTATGTCTTTTAATAGTCTCAGCCTTGGTAGAAACCATTTGAGACGCCGACTCAATTAAATCTGGCCGAAGCGTTCCTTGACCCAGGAGTACTTCATCAGGATTCAAGTTCATCGACTCGTATCACATTTTCTGCAACCTGAATAAATCAGCCAAAAAAAAAGGCATTATCAACAAGATCCTCAGTTACACATTTAAAGCTGCCTCAATAATACACTCAATTAAATTTTTGTCAAACAAATATTTCATAAAACAATATTAACCTTATCTTTGAAATGTTTCTTAAGATTAAGTAGGAAGGAAAATATATTACCTTCATAAAAATATCCCCAATAATCTTCCACTTCTCCTCCGGTTCCTTAACAAAGGTCAACTGTTTAGACGGGACGAGTTTTTGAGGATTATTTGGATCTAAAGAAATATTTGTTGTACCCACGTAGAATAAATAAGGTCTTATTAAGATTTTACGGTTTTCTGGATAATTCGAATTAAGAGACGGAAGCATTTGGAGAGCTGGTATATTATTTTATAGTTTACTATATCATCCTTGATAACCAAAATTAGGTAAAATCTTACCTTCCATTTTAAGACCTATTCTTTTTAAATGCTGTTCCACAGCTTCACTCTCATTTTTCCGGAGGAAACCATTGTCAACGTAAACAGCGATAATCTAAGATGTTTTAAATATATGCTAGAATTACGCTTTACACAGTAGTCGTCTCCAGAGAAATACATGAATATGTACATACCTGATTTTCTCTTAGAGCATTCTAAAACCAGGCAGCACATACAGTTGAGTCCACTCCTGCGCTTTAAAGCATCTATAAAAGAAGATATGATCTCAAGTTTTAGGCTACCAATGCATATGAACATTGTACAACAAAATATAGAAAAGTATCTCCACAGCTGAAAGTATAGCTAAGCAACACACGGATGGCTTTGCACGTGCAAGAACTTTGTCATTTACAGCATCCCTCATATACTCAATACACCGGATTACTCTTCAGCGGAGGGTGAAGTGCGAGTGAGACCAGCCACTTCATATCAAAAATTCTGGAGCATGGTTTTTCCATTGACTATCAAGTCCACTTCGGGATGGAACTGTACACCGTAGATATTTAAATACACGTTGCTAATAGCCACGATCACCCTCCCTGACGACCCAATCACGATGAAACCGTTGCCTACTTTATCGACACTATCCCGGTGTGTCAGCAAAACGGTTTGCTTCCGAGTTAAACCGGTCACAAACCAATGTAAGCACAAATAAGAAGAACAGTTTGCATGAAATTACGCACTGAAAACCTTACAATCAGATCCATCATTAACCATATCATTATATCTGTGTAAGTACTTTTCACTTAATTTTTACTTGAACAACATTATTCGATTATTCGAACATTCAGAAAATATCCCCGTACTTAAAAATAGTGCAGCAAGTCTCAACCTCAATATCGTACTGTCCGTCCTCACGAATCGATTTCTGAAAATTGCTACGAAACTCAACTAATTCTACACTATCTTCCTCCGAAGTCTTTCACACATTCCAGCCCCAAATCATTAAACTATAGAGAGAAAAAACAAACCGCCCATCACACCATACCCCTCAAAATAATGTGTACACAACCCCCACTCAATCCCGTAAATTCGTATATACTTAAACTATCCCATATAAATCCACATACTTAGCCTGGAACCAAACGATTTCCTTCGCACTTGTATTCAGTAGTAATATCTTCGAATGAATATTGAGTTCACGCACTTTTCGGACGACCAATTTCCCATACTGCGCCCCGGCATCCAAGATCAGAAGAGATGGCTTGGCTTTGAGGTCCACATTGTTACCGTCAACATCATTATCAACCATGTCTACATCAATTGCCTTGACACTGCCGTCGAAAACTCCATCCTCTTCTTTCCCAAAAACCATCCCTATTTTGACTTCCGGAGTTATAGACTGCCTTGGATGAAGATGCCGTGCCATTTGGAGAATTGACTTTGTTTAAATAATTACTCTCTTCTATTCCTTTCCTATGAATAATTAGAAGTTGCAAGTACAAATAAGCGTTTCATCGTTGTTGCGTTAATTAAATAATATTAGCGTGGTCGTTTTTGTTTACAAATCCGCTAAATTCTAAATAAATCCTCTACTAACTAGATTCGTTCCAAACAGAGTTACAATTAATGTGACAAGGGGCCATTGGTATGACTACCAATGTACAGGTGCTTGTGAGCTAACAATCATGTTGCTCGGTATAAGAATAATAAATATTAATAGCAGTGATTTACAATCGTAGATTCCAGTTGCGGCGCTAGATAATAAATTGTTAACTTTTTCTGGAAAACCGGTACAAAATGCTGTTTTCCCAAATTTTCCATAGTACATGTATTTTTCAAAGTTACAAAAGGATAAGGCGAATTAAAATAGTTACGAGGCACATTTTAATATTAGCAGACATTTGTACGCTGCTCCATTGAGACTAGGTCAAGCCAAATCGAAGAGTTTGACGACGTTGTAGATGGTGGTCATGGCTACTTCCTCTGGGGGCTTATTCATGAGTGCCGCAATCACCTCCAGAGTTACTAGAAGTAAGGTTCGTTCCACTGAAAGGTGCAATGCCGACATCTGCGGGTAGTTTGGCCGATCAAGTATTTGGGTACATTAACGGAGCATCCGTTTTGACTAGTTAGCGATCCAGGGGAATAATATTCTCCGTTAGTAGCTTCCGCACATCCGCACTCCTTCGTCATTCTTGTCCTTTCATACGTAAGCTACACAAAATGCCGGGAAATAATATTGAAAAAATTATAAGAACTGGACCAATTAAACGGCGAATGTAATCTCTAGAAGTTTTTCATTTTGTGAACATGGATAGATACTAATACCTACTGCACGATTGTCTTTTAATCTCCTACAAGCAGAATTAAAATGCAATCTTACCTGTAATTAAAATGTAAAGTCCCAAATCTAAATATGAAATAAGTCTGCATGAGACGCATTGCCAGTGAACAGTGAAGAACGCAAAACGGTAACTTGTCCTTGTATTTGGTCAACATTGAAAACGTGAGCACCTCTTTCATGAGGGAAAAGGGATTTACTTAATCTGACTGCCATTTGCACCGGCTTCTTAAAAACCTCCAGCTAAACTTTCGGAGGAGAGAAATTTTGATTGAAGTCAAGTCCATTCTCCTGAAGCCACATACTCCGGATTCCTACACAGTGACTCAATCTCCTCCGATGTCTCATCCCAGCTCGTTGCATCATGGACATGAATTCCTACATTATCACAATTCGACCATTATTAAAGCAACCTTTATTGACTTTCAGTTCACAGACTATAACAATCTTACATTCAGTTCTTACATTGCATGTTAATATGATTTGGGACGCAGCCCGTTAATCTTAACGTAATTTGCTTTATCTATGGAGGTGAGAGAGCAAGGTAACAGAAGGTGAATATATCCCACGACGAACTGAGTGTGCACTGTCTAGCTGTAACAGAGGCACCCATATACCGAAGAACGGTAAGTTCACTCACACTGAAGTAAGTAATTGGGTGCATGCTAACTAGTAGTACATCCCACTGAACCCAACATCTATCTATCTCTTTCTCTCACCTCCGAAACTGCAGAGGCACTGGGCTTTGAATCCATTCCTCAACGATGATAGTTAAGTACATTCCGTGCTGGACTACTCCTGTAGTCCAATTCGACCATTATTAATTGTCCCTTATTGTTCTGGTCCGGATGTGTATAGTCTGAATACGTCTGATCTAACACTTGGACCAGACAAGATACAATTGGTCCAGCTTCAGGGCCAGACTAGACCACAGGACCATTGTCCCAAAATTACGCAAAATTAAAATTTATGAGTTAACAAAACCCTATGGAACAAATTAAAAGTGTAATTCCTGGGGATAAAAAAGAATATTTCTGGATAAAATGTCATCATTTAATTGCTCTCAATGGTTTTCTGGAACATGGTCTGGTGCAACCGACTAGATCAGACTATTGGTCTGCTCCGCAAAACTGGGCCAGACCAATGGTCTCAGGGGTTGGACCAGAGCAGTTTCACAATATCTGGGCCAGGCCAGACCATAGACATCACTAGAAGGCAACACACGACATGAACACAATTACCAACTTACAAATTATTAACAATCAATTTTCAAATATTCCAACAACCCAAAAAATCACTGGTCTCTGAAATCCCTAAGCCCTAATGTCCAATCCCTTCTGCTCCTTTTCACTTCCTTGCAAAATTAAAATATTCTAGTGAATCTATAGTTTCCGTGAATTCCACGACAGTGTATCTAAATAATATAATTTGAAGATGATGGAAGGGAAAGGGAGGACATTTTTAAATCTTCGCTCCCTTCTCAACACTTTAGGCTAGCGAGTACACGATGCCATAAAAAGGTTTTGCTATAAGTAATGCAATGTAAAAGCACACGGCACCCAACGCAGCACGCTTTGGCTTTAGCTGGAATTGCCGCTTACATAAAACAGCATGCTTCTACCAACGCTGGCGGTGGCTATGCTGCTTGTCCTTTATACAATGATATGGCCATGTCACGCGAAGTGAGGAGATTATCTCTGTGCAGAAGCTCAGCTAGCGGAAATAAATACGAAATTGTATTTCAGAAAAGAGACATTATAAAAAATATTCGAGTTGAAAGAAATTATTTCGGTAATATAATTTTAATAATAGCGGATCAAGCCACTTGACAGCCTTGATGTTGTAATTGGTAAATGGTGATTATCCAGCAACCGTGGTTGATACGATATCTGCTAACATGATTTTGTGTTTATAAAAACAATCTTTGCTCTGCCTCTAAAAGGCAAAACGTTTGTACTGATTTGCGACTGAGATTATTAATTACCTTAAAGGTTAACTATCCGGCTTGTTTGCGGTATGATATGTATCGTATAATATGAATTAGAGCTTCTGCCGGGGACGGGAAGTCGGGACACTGGACGGACTGGGACGTCCCTGGGGACAAATTAATTGTCCCAATGTCGTATTCGGGACAAGTCGGGGACAAAACATTGTCCCTATTATATTCGGGACGGGGACAAAAACAATTTTCCCCATTATATTCGGGACGGGGACAAAAACAATTTTCCCCATTATATTCGGGATGGGACGGGGACAAAATGTTGTCCCCATTGTATTCGGGACGGGACATTTTTTCTGGTCGTGTGTATAACGGGACCAGTAAGCATAGCAGCACAAGGATAACGTTTATGCCTTAATTTATCGCGAGTAAACTATTCTGTGAGTTCTACTTTACCCAATGTGGGACATTTGATTTTACGTGTAAAAATGAAGCTTATTACTATAAAAAGACTGGAACTACACAATGGTTTTATGATTATTAGATTTTGGCAATAGAGCCAATAAAGACAAGAGATATATCTTCACAGTCATTCTTGAAGTAATTAATCCTACACATTATTTAAAAACGGGTTCGAAATTGGAGTGAAAGAATAATGTTGGTGACCGAAACAGAACATAAATAGAATAGTAATTATTTCTGAGATATAACCGTAATTTAAGATGCCTTATTTAGCAATCTTGGAACTACGATTCTGTAAATGAGTTTTATGTATGTTTTACAAATATTTTTTGTAAGTCTGGATGTTCCGATTTTCGATATGAGAATGTCGACTGCTGCTTTTAGCAATTATTGGGACGGGTAAGGAATTTTGTTCACATGCCCCGAGTTTCGGGATAAAAGACATTTTTTAAAAATATTGGAGACGGGACGGGGACAAGCTTTTTGTCCCCATGTCACGACTATCGGAACGGGACCGGGGAACAAGTTTTTAAATTTTTTTGGGACGGGACGGGGAAACGGTTTTTTCACCGAGTCCCGATTGTCAGGGCGGGACTGGGGACAAAGGTTTTGAATTAATATCGAGAAGGGGACCCGACAGGAATTTTGTCGCCAACAGAAGCACTAAAATGTATTTTCAATTTGCCGTTATGCATTTTCCGTTGGCAAAGTCGATGGCTGTTTTTGCATCTAATTATCCATGTCATTTTGTTTAGAGTATGTAAATACCAGCCGATGAAACCATTTGAACTTGATCTGTAATTGAATAATGTGTAATCATTAGGAATTCCTAACGAGAGTTCAGATACCCCATCCACCTCGGCGGATGGCTTAATTGCTTGTTGGGTATACATTGAAGTATTAAAGACGTTCATATTATTTTACAACGAATGAAATCTTCAAGTACAAACTGGGACTCAATGTCGGAACTATCATAGTCAATCTCCACCTTGTCGTTTTTGGCAACATCCGTCGATTTGGAGTCTTTCTCTTTGTTTCAACAGCTAGGAGTTTAACCAAATCTTTAACTCGTTCAATGAACCTTTTGGTAACCTTCTTCAAAACATCCAGGTCACTCTGAAAAGAAAGCTGATGTGTTAACAGAACATACCTTTTTCGTCGGTGTAGATAAAATTGAGTTTGTGTTTACAGATTCACTTGTCTCGTACTTCTTTATAGCCTCTTGGACTCAAAGCAGGTCGTCCTTAAATCCATCGTGTACTTTCTCCAGTTGTTATGCTTGAAATTCGGTTTAATCTAAATATAGATTAAATAATAAACTTTTAAATGTGATACATAATAGTGTAACATTATTTAGCTAAATTTGAAAACATGTACAATGCAGTGAAATCATTTAAGCCACAATTCTGTCAGCCGATCTGCAATATAACATTCTAATACATTGTAGTAGTATTCTAAAAAAATACAACATATAACTGTGATAACGTAATATTGTCGTTTACGAGATGTAATATATTTTTACAAAATCTGCATTTCACTAAATTCCCCTTCATCAAGCATTTAAAACTCGTTTAATATGATTTCAGAAGCCCAGAAGAGTCGATTAGGTAGTTGGTAAACGGGCGAAAATGCGCCCGAGCGATATAAACATATTAATGCCTGTAGTTGTTCTTTCCAGGTACTAAGACTTGTAGAATACAGAGTTTTGGAATGTTGGTGAAAAGGATGTGTTAAACTTTGTCAAGCATATGATCATGTACTAAACTGTAATTTTTGTATTGCGAGTTTGGTTTCAATTCATTTGTTTCGCTATATTATTCGGACCAAATTATAAACCAAGATCTTTCAGGTAATAATATATATAGCACAGGTGGATAGAATTTTCCTTCGATAAAAAATCAAGATCTACTGCTGACCACGTTTGCTCAAGACGATTTTTAAAAACTTGACACCATTTGTGACAAAACTATAAACTCGGGAACTTTAAAAAAATGTATACTGAAAGTTCAGAATTTCATTTCGTGTAGTATATTTGGATAGAAAATACTTAAACACACTTCATTGTGTAGCTGAGGTCATTTTACGCAAAATGTCAGTTTTTCAACGCGCGTTGTTTGAGCGGAATCGCGCCTGGGCGATATCAGTATTGCCTATAGTTGTGCTTTTCAGTTTATGGAATCTGTAGAATATGGAATTTGAGAACGTTAGTAGAAAGATGCGTAAACGTTTGTCAAGCATATGATCATGTACGGAGTTGTACCTTTTGTTTCTCAAGTTTGGTTGTTTAATAATTAATATGCATCATGCTAGACAGCTTTACTAAAATTGTTAGACCTAGTTGCAGAATTTTTGAATGAGCGTGTTGATTATAGCAAAAAACGCGTTTCAGAGTAAATTTGCTAATATTGTTGCTAAAACGGCTAACTATTATAGTATGGTTAAGTAACCTCAATATATTCATGACAGCGACACCCTCGCTAAAGTCGAGCATGGGTGACGAATTATTTTAAAAATCGAGGGGCGATTTTATTAGTGTTTATTAAAAGATGCTTACTGATCATATATGCCACACTGTACTAAAAATTCAAAGGCGTACATAATAAGTAAGTATAAAAATTCCAAAATTTAATTTATAAGCATGCTGGTAACTTGTTATCATTGCGGTATATCTGTTCTCTGTTTTTTACATTATTTTTACAATTTTTTGTTCTGAATCGGTATTATTTATTGTTGACTTGGACAGAATTAAGTTAAAAACTTTGTAACTTTATCTAACGCCTGCCTAAGTCAACAAAAAACGTTAAAATAAACAAATTGCTTTCATTTTTATTTTAAAGCATTTTTTCATAAATACAAGAAAAAATGAGCGGCGTTGATTCAACATAGCATGTAAATAAGGACGAAAGCCATCACTACTACTATTACTATATACTACGATGAAGATTTTAGTAAGAAGGATAAAAACGGTTAATTGAATCATTCGTATCCTGTCAAATAAAAAAATTGCCTAAGTACTCGCTTCATATAACTACCAACTCCCAAAAGCACAATCGATTATATTATAATTAATATTGTTTATTTTGCTTCAAGTCTTCATTTAGTGAGTATTCTATATCTAAGCTACCCCAGTAAGATTGTTCAGTCATTCTGACACTAACACAATTAAGTAGGTGCATGACGTTCATATTATTTTACAACGAATGAAATCTTTAAGTCCAAACTGGGACTAAATGTCGGAACTATCATAGTCAATCTCCACCTTGTCGTTTTTGGCAACATCCGTCGATTTGGAGTCTTTCTCTTTGTTTCAACAGCTAGGAGTTTAACCAAATCTTTAACTCGTTCAATGAACCTTTTGGTAACCTTCTTCAAAACATCCAGGTCTCTGAAAAGAAAGCTGATGTGTTAACAGAACATACCTTTTTCGTCGGTGTAGATAAAATTGAGTTTGTTTTTACAGATTCACTTGTCTCGTACTTCTTTATAGCCTCTTGGACTCGAAGCAGGTCGTCCTTAAATCCATCGTGTACTTTCTGCAGTTGTACTTTGTTGTACTCTGTCTTTGTTGTACTCTGTTGTACTTTCTCTGACAAAACTATAAACTCGGGAACTTTAAAAAAATGTATACTGAAAGTTCAGAATTTCATTTCGTGTAGTATATTTGGATAGAAAATACTTAAACACACTTCATTGTGTAGCTGAGGTCATTTTACGCAAAATTTCAGTTTTTCAACGCGCGTTGTTTGAGCCGAATCGCGCCTGGGCGATATCAGTATAGTATTGCCTATAGTTGTGCATGAAGATTTTAGAAATGTCAATCAATCAATCAATTTATTCAATTTCCATCGGGTCTCGCTCATAACATCACTTTTGAGAAAGTATTGTTGAATCTTTTCCACTTCTTCTAGGAGGTTTAAGCTCCAAATTGGTGAGGCATATTCGTAGACTGGAAGAACAATTGAAGCTAACAGTCTACCTATACTGTCCCAAGATTCCATTGGGGCTGAGGTTATTGAGCCAATAAGAGCGCTGGATATAGTTGTTGATTTTTTTCTAACATACGCAAGGTGCTTCTTCAAGGATCCAGAAGGTTGGAAAATGACTCCTAAATAAGTGTACTCTTTGACGATTTCGATTTCGTTTCCATTTAAAAACCACTTCAAGTTTTTAGGAATCCTCCCCCTAGGGGAAAAGATAATAATATTAGTTTTCTGAAGATTGATTTCCAGGTCGTTTTCTACACAGTATCTGTTTAAAATATCGATCTTGTTCTGCAGGCCCATTTTGGTCTCAGCTGGGATGCAAGTGTCGTCAGCAAATAAAAGAAGATCAATTTTTCGGTTTTCCCCATACTCACCGGTTTTGCTTCGTTTCGTTCCATAAAGTCGTCAAAGTCACTGATATAGATTGAGAAAAGTAGTGGGCTGAGAATTTCCCCTTGAAGGACCCCCATTGTTACCGGAATTGAGTCCGAGAGTCCTTCTTCACATCTAACTACAAATCTTGCGTTATCATAAAGGGATTTGATAATGTTAATTATTTTCCCCGGGATCCCTAACTTGTTCATTTTCATCCACAAAATATCGTGATTAATGGAGTCGAAGGCCCTTTTGAAATCCACAAATAATACATACAGACGCAAGTTCCTCGCTAACCTTGATTGTATTAGGGCGTTGAGGCAGAAGATCTGATCAGGACAGCTTCGGTTTTGGCGAAAGCCTGCTTGGGATTCGGGAAGAATGTTTCTTTTCACACCAGGGGTAAAGTCTTTAAAAAATTATTGTAGTAAAAAGTTTTGAGAGAGTATTGACAAGGTTAGGTTAGGTTAGGTTAGGTTAGGTTAGGTTAGGTTAGGTTAGGTTAGGTTAGGTTAGGTTATAGGAAAGCTGAGGTCGGGATAATTTGCAAGTTGCTGGAAAGAGGGTGTGAAACTTTCTATATAGCTGCAAAAGGCTGGTGTGTACATTCGTTTTTACAGAAGATGCGGATTTAGCTACTTATTGCCAGGGTTGCACAATTGAAAATGCCATGGCATTTTCGGCATTATGCCTGCCCAAAATGCCCTGGCATTTTGGGCATTTCCATTTCATGGCATTTTGGGCATCTATGGCACTTTGGGCATTTTGGGCATATTCAGCCTAGGGCAGGCATTTTCGGCATATTCGCAACAATTTTTTAAACATATGGTTTTAGCCACCTGCTAATTTAGCAAAATAAGTCACAAAACAGTATGTTGCAAATAATTTTATTATTCAACTGGATTACATGATAAAATTATAGAAACAAAATGTTTCCAAGAAGGTTGAAAAATTATTATTTTTATGGAAAAATAATAATAATTCTTTTTTCTTTATTTTATTGTAAACATTCGCTTGTATTCCGTGTCTGGAATTATTTAGATTTCAAGAACAAACATATGCGGGCAAAGATGCAACACAAAAAGATAAAAAAGGTGTTAAAAGATTAAAAATATCTTTTTGAGTTTCAAAACTCGTCGGCATCTTAATGTAGTTATTGTTACATTTTGGACTCCTAGAATTATTACACTGGTTTACTACGGCTAATTAAATGCAATTTTCAAAGTCGATACAAAATTTGCTACGGAAGTTTTGACATATATTATAACAGTCGCATCTTATGTATCTAATGAAAGTGTACAATTTTCTATGTTTTCAAGCCATTATCAAAATACAGAATTTATGCTTGCACTGTGCATATTGTTCTGTCCAAATCCAAAAGTTTTTAATAATGTACAGCGTTGAATTTTTGCGACTCCGTAGGGGCTTAAATTGTTTTAAGGATTATTGAAATAACCACAGGCCATAAGTAACGAATTAGACGAATTAAATTCGTTTTTTAAAATCAAGTACTTATAACATTTTCTAAAACTGGATGGGTTGGATTATGCTATGAAAAACTCCCTTATATTCGTTAACGGAGCAATAATGGTCATAGTGTATAAGTTTCTGTAAAAATGCCCAATATGCCCAATATGCCCAAAATGCCTGCCGAAAATGCCCAAAATGCCGGGCATTTTCAGAGTAAGGCATTCTCAGGGCATTTTCGGCGTTTTGGGCATTTTCAGGGCATTTTCAGGAGGGCAGGCATAAAACCTAGGGCATTTAAATTTGTGCAACCCTGCTTATTGCACAACAACACCTGAAGAATAATGTTTAGATTTCCAATTTCCCAAAAAATTAAACATTTAAACTTCTTTATTATTTCGTTCCCTTATGTTCCCGTGTGTCTCTGCCTTTGGGATGTATAGGGAGGATTGAATTGATTTTCATTTGCAGCAAGGTGTAGTTGAAAGCTTTGACCAAACCTTGTATTCAGATTATTTTTACCAATCGCACTGTTTCCGTCTCTCTGTGTCTGACGGAAACAGTGCGTGGTTTGGTACATGGCAGAATTCCACATTCACAAAAACTCGTGTAGCAATACTTTTAAAACCCCTTGTTTTTCTCAGAAGGTTAAGGATCTTAGTCTTCAAGCGGGCTTAATTATTATATTTTCCCAGTGTGTGTTTTTTGTTATTATATATGTTAACTATAACAGTATAAAAAGTTCAAGGGGAACATTTAGTCACTTCTGCGGTATTGAGTTGAGATGAAGATCCAATGAATAAAATTTATTTCCCTCACTGCTCGTCATACATGGTTGACGGTCTTGGTTGGGGCAGAGCAGGATTATAAGCGTATTGTTGCTAGACTGACGAGAATGACAGGCAATGTTTCTCAGACGGTTTTTCCTAGAATGAAAGTTAATAATTATATTATAATTCTTTTATATATGGACTTCGTATAAAGACGCCCAAAGAGTTACTGACAATATCATCCATCGCCGAGAGCAAGAACGGGGAACTTGATGAACGAATCATAAAAATAAATGGGAATTACCTACAACAAAAATCCGAGGATTAAGTCAGGCTATTTAACCACGACCCTGAAGAGAATTGAACTGACCTTCTGAATCGAGTGTCGATGGAAAACCTTCCATGCGGCTTTATTAAATCCGACTACCAAATTTGAAATCGGTTGAACCTTTCCACCTTAATATCGTCCACCTTTGAGGAAAGATTACGGCAATAATTGTCGTTTTGTCCACACCATTTATCGTAAATTACGATAACGTTCGATATAACGGTTATTTATGCCTTTTTGTCGTCTCAAAAACGCTGGAGGATGCCGAAACTCTTGCATGCCTTTGTTCCCGTTAATAGAACAGCAGTTAGCACTCGTCAGTACAGAAGAACATCTGCCGGGATAATATTTTAGAACCGTGGCTCGTCTATTTTTATTCGTACCCACTAGGCATTGGCATACCGATATAGCCATACGATATTGTCGTCCATATCTAACATTTTTCGAAACGATAATTGAACGATAATTCTCGTAAACTCTGAACGATATATCGGTCATTTTCCATATCGTAAATACGTGGTTCAATTCCCCAAATGAATACCAAGTTTGTTTCTGCTGGAATCAAAACATATATACTTGGTGGAACCTGGGTTGTTCCTTATTGTTCTCACCAGTTTCAGAAAAATTAATAACAATTATGCTGTCAGTGGGGTTAAAATATACTTGGTTTGCCTTACGTAATTCCTCATTGTCATTACCAGTTCTCATTCAATTAATACCAACTATTGTCTCGGTGTTCCGAATAGGTTCAGTAAAAAGAAAATTTCTTTGATAATTTTGCGGAAAATGCATTTTTGTGACACTTTGTGTTATAAACAGTAGTAATAAGGTGAGTGTAATTAATCATCAATACTTCGGCAGTGTCGGTTGATAATTTTTATAATTTATAATATTAACCGAGACGTTTCAAATTGAAAAAAATTACGTTATATCGTCCTTCGATGTTGTAATCGTCATTTTTAGGATGAACGATAAAGATATTAACGATATTTAAAAAATGACCGATATGCCAATGCTTAGTACGCACCAGACCCGAAATAGAAGTTCAGCAACGATGTCCATAAATTAAAAAAGCCCGTAGCCCGCCCGTAAATATTAGTTAGGAATGCAAATTCTAAGCTTGACCCACAACAAATTGCTGTATCAATTTTTATCTGTCACAATCTTGTATTTTAACATATTTGTATTTACAAACTATTACTCAACAAAGATAGTCATTCAATAAAACTTTAATTGCTGGAAGTCCCTCACATCAAGTGCTTTGTGTTTGAAGAACAACCACTGTGACTGCTCAATTCATGAAATTTTTTATGATCGTTCACGGTCTTTTGTAACCGCGTTGAAATGACCGTAAATCGTCAAGCGTAATAATGTTAACACGTATTCGCCCGAAACACGTGTGGGCCGGGATTTTTACTGGCAAATTCTAACTGCTCGATAGGTACTACAGTGCAGTAGCATTATCCTCGTTTTGAGTGAACTTGTAAGTCTTGTACCTGTAGTCCATATTCCCATAATGTCTAAACAAATTCGGTCGTAAATGTATACTCGTGAAATCTGCAAAACTAAGCTTTGACATTCAATTTGTAAATATATTAAGCTTCACTGACTTGTTATTAATTCTTTTTCATAAACTTATTTAATCCATAAAAATTAGCATTTATCGTTAATATTGTTCCCCAAAAACTGTATCGTGTATTTTTGACATAACGATAACGAAACGATTGTTTTTAAAAAAGAATGATATGAAAATGCCTAGTCCTGGCGCTAATATTTCTATACCCGCAGTATATTTACATTGTTTTGTGTGTTACAAACGAAATTTCATGATATATCATAACCACTCCATCAATTTTTATTTTTCGGTTGCAGTTACAAAATGTTCAAGAAAAAAATCTCGAATAATCATTTTTTTGCTCTCTCTCTGTCTCTTGAAATTGAAATTGTGTCCTCCCTCACACAAGTTTTCCTCTTGATTTCCCTATAATTTATTCATCTGGAAAGAGTTGTCGTTATTATTTTTGTCAAGGTTTCCTCAGTCTGGCCAGCTGCACCTGCAAAAATAAAATAATAAAGAAAATATTGAAATAACTCAAACTCAACTTATAGTGCAGCTAAAATTTTTTTATTAAAAATGCCAGCTTTTGTTCAGGCGTTGATTGGGCGAAATCGCGCAAGGCGGTATCAGTTTATTAGTGCATGTATATAGTTGCACTGAACGCAGTTTTTGCAGTTAAATTAATTGTCTATGCGCGAAATATGTATTTCAAAATTGAAAAACTGAGGTTTAAGAAATGATTTTGTAAATATTTCTTAGTAAAAATGGTCTTTCATTTCAACTATATTATAATTTATAAAAACAATATTAGGTCTTTGAACGGCCGGAGAAGTTCGTCGTGAGGGTTTTGCAAGCTGGCAAATATAGTCACTTGGAAGATGATAGTTACCTGCTTTGGGAACTAGAATCAGTGAGGACACAGCAAAGAAAAAAAACGATGGAACGGTTTTGAGTCAACGAATTAAATGGGAAACTTTGTCGGAAGTTCTTGACTAACACGGTAACACAAACACGGAGACGAAGTATTTACTATATGATGGAGCAACCGAAATCAAGCTAAATGCAACTGTGTTCATGGGAGTCAATTTATGTCAGCGCCTGGAACATATTGTTGATGACATAGGATAGGGAACATAGGAGTGGTTACTCAATTAAAAGGGCAGCCAAAACGCGGTTTGACTAGGTAGAGTATTTAATTTACACAAGACAGTTTTTTGCTTGAAGAACTGTCTTTATGCTTTCGGTATTTTTCTTTAATTATTATAAAATATTTTTCGTAAATTAATTCCGAATAATTTATATTGTTAGTTGGAAAAGCTAATCCAATTCCTAAATTAATAATGTTCAATATATTGGGTAATTTTTACAAGTGAACAATTAAAAATTAGTGATGGGAATTTATAAGTAATTTTATATAATCTGAACATAATTTCATTATCTTGCTTATTTACATTAATATTACGAAAATATTTATAAATATTTATAAATTTTCTAGGAGCCATTTTAAATATTATGCTTCGATAAAATTTTGTAACTATATGACAATATAATTTATAAAAATTTATAAGCCAGATTATTATCAATAATTAATTAGGTATCGGTAGATGATTTGTGTTTTTTATATGCGTTTTGCATGTCTTGTGCATCATAGTACCCACCGGATTCATGATTTTTAACTGTATCATCAGATGATCCTGAGGTGTTTCTAGAACCTGGTCTAGCTTTTGTTATACTTTATGGGCTTGGAGGAGGAATACTGTCGTCAGGTTGACTTGTTTAAATCTGTGATGAATAAGCAAGAAATGGTTCGTAAAATGAACAGATTTCGACAAAGTTAAAAACCGTAGTAAAAGTTTATTCAGGAGTAAATTGGGCAGAGTAACCTCCTCAAGAGACAAAATTCAAGTGTATGGAAAAGAGAAAGGGCCTTCGCATTTATGGCAAAAGGCCGAGTAACAAAAGTGAAAGGGACGATCAGGTCCAGTACAATATTTGGGATTGCCTGCTATGACTCATGGCATATAGAAAGGCTAAGCCCTAATTCCAGGAACTGGGCTTAGTCATACCTTTAGGTTTAGAAAGGGTACTCCAGTGCACAGTACTGGGGCCATACAAGTATTACATGACACGTGTAAAAAGGGGGTATGCCATACAATACACATAAAATAGGGGGTATGACATACAATACTCATACAATAGGGGGTATGACATACAGTAAACATACAATAGGGGGTATGACATACAGTAAACATAAAATAGGGGGTATGACATACAATACTCATACAATAGGGGGTATGACATACAGTACACATACAATAGGGGGTATGACATAAATACTCATACAATAGGGGGTATGACATACAGTACACATACAATAGGGGGTATGACATACAGTACACATACAATAGGGGGTATGACATCCAGTACACATACAATAGGGGGTATGACATACTTGTAATATCAGTCATACATGATTCCAATAAATGTGTAATAGCATAAATAAGAGTACAAGACATGATCATAATCAATATGTCATCACAAAATCTTCTGAGTCTGTGGTAAGATGTTAGAAGTATTAGGATTAGTTTTAGTATTTTGAGTATGACTGCGTTCAAATGGAGGAGTATTATTTATTATGGGGGTGGGGATCTGTTCTGAGTTGTTTATTAGTTGGTGGTACTTGTATTAGTATCGTTAATTGTGTCTCCAAGCTACTCATTTTAAGAGGTTTTAAGTCGAGAACATTAAAAAATTGGGCTGTAGTTTGACCCTCTTGTAGGTTTATAAGTAGTTGTCGGTTTTATGTAGAAGTATGTCTTGGAGGTGGAAGTTGCATCTTTATCAAACGACATGCCGGTGGTACTGGAGTAACACGGTTGTCTTCCTTGGACCAATTTTTCAAGTGTTTTTGCGTTTCAAGAAGCTCGTGTATTACAACAGTCTCACATTTGGGAAGGTAATCGGTAATTATTTTGAGTGTACTAAATACATTGCATGGATTTTGTGTAAAATTAATGAAGAAGTTTGGGGGCAACATACCATACCGATTAATAGATTATATTGAACTTGAAAATTTTGTGTATTGATCATTTCTAATTGGGTACTAAGAACGAATTCAAGTAGTCAGGGGATTGTAATGAGGATAATGGAACTGTATTGAAATCAGTATGTGACAACCGTAATAAAGGTGATGCCACTGCCACTTGTTTTTGGTTAGCATTTTATAAATTAAGGGAATTAGGTTTAATTTGAGCAGTAGTATTAAAATACACAACAGCCTGTTTAATTTGTAAACGATCAAGTTCTACGCCACGATTATAGGCCAATTGAGTTACTTCATGGTCAAATTCATGAAACAGCACTCTATGATAAACGGCTAATAGGGAAAAATAATGAGTCAATAATGGGTCAATTTTTTTGGCAATATTAAGAAGGATCAGAATGGGCCGAATATCTAACTAATTATTATGCGGTCAATTTGAAATAAGTATATAAGGTGAGCACTCCCAATGTTTATTTTTAATCGCAAGGGATAAGGTTATAGTAATGACTTCATAGTCAGCTTTCAATAATGCATCCTTTAATGCTTTCAGAATAGTTCGAAAACCAACAGTAGTTTCAGGGTCAAGATTAGGTTCGCTATGGGAGTGTGCACATATTACGTTTCATGTTTGCCCGATTTTTAAACCCTACCCTCCCTATCGTCATCCTAAAGTCATTTGTCATTGACCCCCCTCCGCTGTAAACGTCATCAAAGCAAAAACACAGACAAAAACTACTTGACCGATTTCGTTCAAAATTTTTGTTATCAATGTTTGTGTCAAAAACTTGTAGTTAGTTATTGATTGATATCAGTCAGCGTGTTTTTGCGAAAAAAGTAAATTTTGAACGAAGAAATTAAGAAATAATAAAAAAGGCCAACAAATGATTACCGGTGGGGAAACTTGAGATCGCGGCCATATTATTTTGGTTTTTTCTTCGTGGACAAACACAAAATAGCAATTGCTGTTTGCAAAGAGCCTATTATTATTTTTTAAAACGAACTTTTAACGTCAGTAATATGGGCAAATTCGATCTGACTCCAGTCAGCCACATTTCCAATTACTTCCACCGGTTAGTCCGACGAGTAACATATTCAATGCTTTTCCAGATGCTTTCCAACAAACTTCTATGAGCAGCTGTTTTGTGGGATTCATATGCAATTTTGCTAACAGAATAGGGGTTGCATATATTGATGGTTTGGCTTTTAAGGTTGTCTTGAATGCTCGGGTAGTAGTATACATATAGGATAGTTTTCAGAAATTTAGCATGAGAAACCGCCAAAGCAGGCAAATGAATCAATGGTTACAAATTAGAATTCCAGAAACACCCTGCTTAAAGAGCACTAGAGCAGGGAGAAAGTTCAGAAGTTCCTCGCCAGGGACTACAGCAACTGGGATGACAACCAATTATTTGCAAAAAATACTGAGATTTTGTACTTTAGGCACACCAAATTTATTTTGGCGCCATTCTTGAATAATTTTTTGAGAATTTCCAGGATAATAAGTTTTATATGATTGAGGTGCTTACAGGAATAATTATAAAATACATGACACATGCTGGCTGGCTTCTTTTATTTCAACACTTCCTTTAATTCTACCAGCATGTTCACAGTTGACACTGTCAGCGCTTGTAGTATTGTTAGGACCAAGGGCAACGTAACTGGGACCGTGAGAACGAATTATTTTCAAAACATACTGAGATTGACAGACATGATTTTGAATCCATTCCTGAATAGGCCAAGAGTTTTCGAGATGGTCATGGTTGTCAGACATTTGAACTAATGTATGACTTACGTATGTTTATAAAATAAATCAGTGGTCTTTCAGCAATAAAATTTTGAAACACTCAGTTAACAATTAACCCTGTTCATTCCTTACATTTTTGTGAGAATAGGTGTAACATCATCAGCGAGGTTACCCCCACCCCTTGGTATACACAAAATCATCGGTTTCATTACCCCCTCCCTCCCCAAAAAAGAGACGTAATATGTGCACACCCCCTATCCATATTAGCTTCCGATACTGATGATGTCGTAAAAGGTTGACAAGTGGGAGTAGGACCAAAATAATTAGTTCTAGATTGAGAAAATGTACCAGAGGGTTGGCGTTGGAATCTATCCCTATTACCACCTGTTACCACCACGGTTACCACCACTGTTAATACCAAGATAATTACCACCACCATAAATTCGCCTGTTATTAAAAATAGGAGTAGGATTTAAATATTCATTACTGAAAGAATCCATATTATTGCAGGGTAATGTTAAAATGAATTTAAAATATACTCCAGTAATTTTCCAAAAGGGTCCGAAATATAGTGTTACTGCTCTTTAAAAAAAGAAATTATCAAATTATGCTGATTCCGATTACAAAATTAGGTTAGGTTGTAGAAATTAGAGTAAGATTTATATGGGTTAACATTATAAAGAAATAGATATAGTTCATAGAGGTTATGTTTAGAAATTAGATTATGGTTTATAAGGGTTAAAAATGGTGAAGGAGAGATATAGTTAGTGAAGTCTAGGTTAGGTTAAAAAATTAGAGGCAGATTAATGGGTTAGAAAATGATGGGGAGAAACATATAATTCATGAAAGTTGGGTTATGTTTGAAAATTGGGGAAAATACGATAATTGAGTTGAAGATTTAGTAGAAAATAATGTAGACTCTCAGTTAAAAAATATATCTGAAAAATAATAAACAGTACCTTGTGTAAGTTTGGTTGAATTCTCAGACGCGTTTTGACAAATGGTTTATTAGTCTTTGTCACTGAAAATACAATATAATATTTTTTAATTTTAAAATAATTTTTATAATTAAACGGAACGGTTGCGAAGCAACCGCTAGATACTATCTATAAATATATGTTAAATTATATTTAATGATATTTTGATAAAATTATCCCAATAATAATAAAGAATTAAAATACAAGTGATTGAACCCAAATAAATTAAAATAAATCCGTAATTAAAATCAAAATTAAAATTAAGTCCACAAAATTTCTTATAATATGAATTATTAAATTTGAATTTATATATAAGTACTTACGGGAGACTTATGTGAATTATATTTAACAATGTTGGTCATCAAAGGTTTAAAAGAGAGTGTATGTATATTATAATTTAATTAATAGATAGCATTGACCATGAGTATTGCTTCATATTTGGCGTATTCAGGTCCGGGTGGGCAAGGAATGTGCAGGTCTTGAAGTGGAGAGTTACATTCGAGATCCGGATACATCAGCAAATTCATCAGCTGGTGATTACATACGTGCCACCAATTGTATGAATATCCTACTGACTATGCTTCTATTTGCCTTTCTCAGAGTGAGGGTTTTTTTGTAATACCATATGTTCTGTATGTATGTTTAGAATAATACAGTATAGCCAATAACATAATGAATAATATTTTACAGAGTATAATAAAGTTATCGTATGTATATTTATTTAACTGATACAGTTGCATACTCATAGCATCTACATTAAATGCCATACCATAACGGGGCATATTAAGGAAATCATAAATCCTGATGAATCCAGGTAACAATGGTATACCCAAAAAAATATTCTAATCGCCCAATGTAAAATATTTCAATCAAATGTATCCCAAAAACAATTAGGTCTAATATTTGAATGTTGGCGTATCAGGAATTTGGTTTATCTGATTATACATATGGGGATAAGTTTGATTAAGATTAATATGTAAGTCATGAATGGAGTAGTTTTTGATGTCTTGAAGTAAAAAACTAGGGATATGGATAGTAGATACAGTATAAGTAAGAGAATTATTTTTACCTGGAAAGTGCAATATACGAGGAAATATTCCAGTTTCTATAGAACAATTACAACGTAAAACAACTCTAATATTACCGACATGAGCCTCAATATAGAATGTAACATTCTGAGGGCATTTCATGGTTAAATTGTTAAGATTAACAAAGACAAAGGTATTATGATTCGCTTGGATCATTTGGGGATCAGTTAATTGTTGAAACATAAATGGGCATATTTCATGAAAATTGGTCAGATTAAGATACTTTCCATACATATAACCGGTAGATCAAAATCGTATTAGAGTTATGGTAGATATAAAGCGGAATTAGTCAACAATTTATGGGTAAGGAAATCATAATTGATTTTTAGAGGGGGAAAGTGTTTACCCATAAGTATAGAGAATACTATTTAGAGATAAAAGTCAGATGATCATTGATCCATTTGTTAGGAATACTAGTTACACGGTACGTGTGTACCACAAAATTAACAATTGGCACATTTATGAATCAAATATGGAATGATAAAACCAAATGGTTCAGGTGATTATCTAGCACAAGTGGTTGAAATTTTTTAGCTTTAGTAAACCATTTTCGTTGACTCTTTATTGTTCCCATGGCGATTTTTACGAATATCGGACCATTTATACAAATTACAAAAAAACATGCTTTACAGTTAAATATTGCATTTATTTGTGATTTTCAGAGGTTATAGTACTTGTAGTATACCGAATTTAAAAATGCTTTTAAAACTTTATTATGCAATTTTGACAAGTTATTAAACATGTGTTTATCTCATTTTTGCATTGCAATGGTGATTTCAAACCACTTGTGGTTTATGAGTCAAATATGGAATTATAAAATTAATCAGGTAAGTATATAAAATAAATAAATAAATTATATAAATTTATCAGGTGATTATCTAGCACACGTGGTTGACATTTTTTAGCTTTAGTAAGCCTTTTCCGCTGATTATTTAATGTACCTAGCGTATGTCGATTTGAAAATGCCCGGCATTTTGAGCATTTTCATTTCAGGGCGAGGGCGGCACAGGAGGGCATTTTGGACAAATTTTCGATTAACCATTTTATTTCAAGAACAGTTGGGCATTTTTGGCAGAACAGTGAAATAAAATAATACAATTGGTGCAATTAAGCAGCCGATTAAAAAATGTCTTTGCAATTTTGAAGGAAAAGCTTCTAAAAATACCTTGCCAGGTATTTTCATTGTTGTGGTTTTGGCTTATGTAACGATGTAAAATGAGCTTTCTCCATCCTGGATGTATGCAAGTATATCCCTATACATGTATATATATTGATGACGCGAGAAACTTGTTTTGTGTTTAAATTAGAACTCGTACAGTAATTTCTTTTTTACAGAGATAAACTAAACAAATAAATTTTGGGGACCTGTGTAGAGGATGTGCATTGGTTTTTACTCGAGCCATTTTTCTAATAATTAGGGTCGAATATATTTTTACAAGAGACTAATTATATCACCACATGTCATTGAAATTATATTGATTTGTTAATATTTCTGCATTTAAAATTAACGAACAAGCGAATAACCAGACAATCACTTGTGACTTTTCCTTCGCTGCGTTCCTGTCTTTCCGGGTATTTTGAATATAAACTAGTGATCCAATTTTGCCAAAAATGCATAAAATGCCGTACTTGCCCTGGCCAAAATTGCCAAAATCAGGTCATTTTCAAATGCTGCCAACATTCTTACATTTGGGAATGTGGGCAGGCAATTTCAATCGACATACCCTTAATGTACCCATGGCGATTTTTACTAATATCGGACCATTTATGCAACTTACAAAAAAACAAACTTAACAGTGAAATATTGCATGTATTTGTGATTTTCAGAGGTTACAGTACTTGTAGTATACAGAATTTGACATTTATAAATGTATTATGCAATTTTGACAAGTTTTTAAGTATGTGTTTATCTCCCTTTCATACTATGCTAGTTTGACCTTTGACATGTACCAGGTCTTGATGTAAGGTGTCGACTGCGGAAGTGACGATGAAAAAGTGCAATAAACTTTGAGATATTTTCACATAAAAAATATGTTAGGTACAGGTTTCGTGAACCCGCTGTGGGTGCATTGCTTTAAAAACCCAGTCGTTCTTTGTGTACTACCAACTAAATATTGAGTTTAGTAGTGAATCTTGGTGGGATGGAGCGTTGTACTAACATGTTTTATGATGTAGTGTCAACTAGCTATATGAAGTTAGTCTTATAATTAATAGTCTATATGTTTTGAGCGTGCTTTTCCCGGCGAATCGGGCCATTCACATTGAATATAGCCATTTACGGTAGTTGGTGTACTCACAATTCCCAAGTACTTGCCCTTTTGAGGCACAGGGCTTTTACTAGTCCTTATAAATTAATGACCACTTCATGGATGTTGTGACTATTCAAATTTTGCGCTCTACTACCAAAATAAATTCACAAGATTTAGGCATACAATAAGGCTCCCCAACTGGCCTTGATTCGTAAGTTGTTTCTTTGTTGTTCCTCTAAGCAGTGCTGACCCATTCTATTCTAAATAGAATAGGAAATTGGGGAATTGAATAGAATAGCAGGGTGGTTAGGCGAAAATGAATTGATTAGACTTGAATATCCGTTGACGCAACACCAATGGAATAGAATATATTAGAATATGCCACTATCTAAAATTACAAGAATAGATAAGAATAGAATAGGAAATTCTGATAATGCCCTATTGAAAGGTCCACCCTTCCCCCAACTTTTTGAAGAGTTGAGAGGACATTATGTCATTACACGTGAAAGTCTATGCAGAACTTCCTTTTCCATTTCCATTCTAGGATCATGCTTGATACTGTTGATACTACTAAATAATGCAGCTTTTTTGACATTGCCTCACTTAAAGTGGTAAATCAAATAACTGCAATCTCTTATCGGCCATACCGGTAATGACTGTGCTGCAACACCGTCCGACATTTTTCAGCTTTATTTGTGGAAGTTTCGTATTGTAATACTATCTTGTAAGTGCGCATGAAATATTTATTACACAACATGCTTGTAACACAAAACTAGATATTTACTATTAAGTATGCAGTGAGTGGAGCTGGCTGGTGTGGAAAACGTTTTCTATCCTACGAACCCGGTTAGTTAGTCACATGGTCAAGTAGGTTGGGCATGTTGAAATGGCGTGGTAGTTAGGCGAAACATTTTTGAGCGTCCCAGGTAGTTCGGCAAAACAATTGGGCTGCCCAGGTAGGTAAGCAAAAAAGCTGGCCTACCAAGGTATTTGGACAAAGAAAATTTATGCTACCCAGGTAGTTCGGCAAAAATGTTTTGGCCTACACAGGTTGTCGGACAAAAAAATTCCGCTGCCCAGGAATTTGGGCAAACAAAATTGGCCTACGCAGGTTGTTTAAAACAATTTGAACGTGTCCAGGTAGCTGGAAAAAATAAAATTTGACTTATCCAGGTAGTGGGTAATTATGCATGTGCAAAGTTTTCCACGCCCGCGAGCTGATAGGAAAACTGAACTTACACAAGAAAGCTACAAAATCTAAAACGGCGGTCGATTAAACGATTGCAGCAAAAGCGAAGCTGTTGAAATGCTTCAAACTTGTTTGAAATGCTTCAAACTTGTTCGAAACGAGTCAAACTTGTTTAAAATGGTTTAAACTGGTTTCAAATGGTTCAAACTGGTTTCAAATGGTTCAAACTGGTTTCAAATGTCTCAAACTGGTTTGAAATGCTTCAAACTGGTTTGAAATGGTTCAAACTGGTTTGAAATGGTTCAAACTGGTTTGAAATGGTTCAAACTGGTTTGAAATGGTTTAAACTGGTTTCAAATGGCTCAAAATGGTTTGAAAGGGTTCAAACTGGTTTTAAATGGTTCAAACTGGTTTTAAATGGTTCAAACTGGTTTGAACTGGTTCAAACTGGTTTGAAATGGTTCCAACTGGTTTGAAATGGTTCAAACTTGGTTGAAATGGTTCAAACTGGTTTGAAATGGTTCCAACTGGTTTGAAATGGTTCAAACTTGTTTGAAACGGTTCAAACTGGTTTGAAATGGTTCAAACTGGTTTCAAATGGTTTAAACTGGTTTGAAATGGTTCAAACTGGTTTCAAATGGTTCAAACTGGTTTGAAATGGTTCAAACTGGTTTCAAATGGTTCAAACTGGTTTGAAATGGTTCAAACTGGTTTCAAATGGTTTAAACTGGTTTCAAATGGCTCAAAATGGTTTGAAAGGGTTCAAACTGGTTTGAAATGGTTCAAACTGGTTTGAAATGGTTCAAACTGGTTTCAAATGGTTCAAACTGGTTTAAAATGGTTCAAACTGGTTTCAAATGGTTCAAACTGGTTTCAAATGGCTCAAAATGGTTTGAAAGGGTTCAAACTGGTTTGAAATGGTTCAAACTGGTTTGAAATGGTTCAAACTGATTTAAACTGGTTCAAACTGGTTTGAACTGGTTCAAACTGGTTTGAAATGGTTCAAACTGGTTTTAAATGGCTCAATTTGGTTTGGAATGGTTCAAACTGGTTTGAAATGGTTCAAACTGGTTTCAACTGGTTCAAACTGGTTTCAAATGGTTCAAACTGGTTTCAAATGGTTCAAACTGGTTTCAAATGGTTCAAACTGGTTTCAAACGGTTCAAACTGGTTGCAAATGTCTCAAACTGGTTTGAAATGGTTCAAACTGGTTTGAAATGGTTCAAACTGGTTTGAAATGGTTCAAACTGGTTTGAAATGGTTCAAACTGGTTTGAAATGGTTCAAACTGGTTTTAAATGGTTCAAACTGGTTTTAAATGGTTCAAACTGGTTTGAACTGGTTCAAACTGGTTTGAAATGGTTCCAACTGGTTTGAAATGGTTCAAACTTGTTTGAAATGGTTCAAATTGGTTTGAAATGGTTCCAACTGGTTTGAAATGGTTCAAACTGGTTTGAAATGGTTCAAACTTATTTGAAATGGTTCAAACTGGTTTGAAATGGTTCAAACTGGTTTGAAATGGTTCAAACTTATTTGAAATGGTTCAAACTGGTTTGAAATGGTTCAAACTGGTTTGAAATGGTTCAAACTGGTTTGAAAGGGTTCAAACTGGTTTGAAATGGTTCAAACTGGTTTGAAATGGTTCAATTTGGTTTGAACTGGTTCAAGTTGGTTTCTAGTTCTATTCGGTTTAAATTTATACTGGTTTAGAATGGTGCAAAATGGCGCAATTCAAATTTCTTTACAAGGTTCAAATTAATTCGAAACGAGTCAAACTTGTTTAAAATGGTTCAAACTGGTTTCAAATGGTTCAAACTTGTTTGAAATGCTTCAAACTTGTTTGAAATGGTTCAAACTGGTTTCAAACGGTTAAAACTGGTTTGAAATGCTTCAAACTTGTTTGAAATGCTTCAAACTTGTTTGAAATGCTTCAAACTTGTTTGAAATGCTTCAAACTAATTTGAAATGCTTCAAACTTGTTTGAATTCTTCAAACTTGTTTAAAATGGTTCAAACTGGTTTCAAAAAGTTCAAACTGGTTTGAAATGCTTCAAACTTGTTTGAAATGCTTCAGACTTGTTTGCAATGCTTTAAACTTGTTTAAAATGCTTCAAACTGGTTTCAACTGGTTCAAACTGGTTTCAAATGGTTTAAACTGGTTTCAAATGGTTCAAACTGGTTTCAAATGGTTCAAACTGGTTTCAAATGTCTCAAACTGGTTTGAAATGGTTCAAACTGGTTTGAAATGGTTCAATCTGGTTTGAAATGGTTCAAACTGGTTTGAAATGGTTCAAACTGGTTTGAAATGGTTCAAACTGGTTTGAAATGGTTCAAACTGGTTTGAAATGGTTCCAACTGGTTTGAACTGGTTCAAACTGGTTTGAAATGGTTCCAACTGGTTTGAAATGGTTCAAACTTGTTTGAAATGGTTCAAACTGGTTTGAAATGGTTCCAACTGGTTTGAAATGGTTCAAACTGGTTTGAAATGGTTCAAACTTATTTGAAATGGTTCAAACTTATTTGAAATGGTTCAAACTGGTTTGAAATGGTTCAAACTGGTTTGAAATGGTTCAAACTGGTTTGAAAGGGTTCAAACTGGTTTGAAATGGTTCAAACTGGTTTGAAATGGTTCAATTTGGTTTGAACTGGTTCAAGTTGGTTTCTAGTTCTATTCGGTTTAAATTTATACTGGTTTAGAATGGTGCAAAATGGCGCAATTCAAATTTATTTACAAGGTTCAAATTAATTCGAAACGAGTCAAACTTGTTTAAAATGGTTCAAACTGGTTTCAAATGGTTCAAACTTGTTTGAAATGCTTCAAACTTGTTTGAAATGGTTCAAACTGGTTTCAAACGGTTAAAACTGGTTTGAAATGCTTCAAACTTGTTTGAAATGCTTCAAACTTGTTTGAAATGCTTCAAACTTGTTTGAAATGCTTCAAACTAATTTGAAATGCTTCAAACTTGTTTGAATTCTTCAAACTTGTTTAAAATGGTTCAAACTGGTTTCAAAAAGTTCAAACTGGTTTGAAATGCTTCAAACTTGTTTGAAATGCTTCAGACTTGTTTGCAATGCTTTAAACTTGTTTAAAATGCTTCAAACTGGTTTCAACTGGTTCAAACTGGTTTCAAATGGTTTAAACTGGTTTCAAATGGTTCAAACTGGTTTCAAATGGTTCAAACTGGTTTCAAATGTCTCAAACTGGTTTGAAATGGTTCAAACTGGTTTGAAATGGTTCAATCTGGTTTGAAATGGTTCAAACTGGTTTGAAATGGTTCAAACTGGTTTGAAATGGTTCAAACTTGTTTGAAATGGTTCAAACTGGTTTGAAATGGTTCCAACTGGTTTGAAATGGTTCAAACTTGTTTAAAATGGTTCAAACTGGTTTCAAACGGTTCAAACTGGTTTCAAATGTCTCAAACTGGTTTGAAATGGTTGAAACTGGTTTGAAATGGTTCAAACTGGTTTGAAATGGTTCAAACTGGTTTCATATGGTTCAAACTGGATTTAAATGGTGCAAACTGGTTTTAAATAGCTCAAACCGGTTTGAAATGGTTCAAACTGGTTTGAAATGGTTCAATTTGGTTTGAACTGGTTCAAGTTGGTTTCTAGTTCTATTCAGTTTAAATTTATACTGGTTTAGAATGGTGCAAAATGGTGCAATTCAAATTTCTTTACAAGGTTTAAATTTGTTCGAAACGATTCAAACTTGTTTAAAATGGTTCAAACTGGTTTCAAATGGTTCAAACTTGTTTAAAATGCTTCAAACTTGTTTGAAATGCTTCAAACTTGTTTGAAATGCTTTAAACTAATTTGAAATGCTTCAAACTTGTTTGAATTCTTCAAAATTGTTTAAAATGGTTCAAACTGGTTTCAAATGCTTCAAACTTGTTTGAAATGCTTCAGACTTGTTTGCAATGCTTTAAACTTGTTTAAAATGCTTCAAACTGGTTTCAACTGGTTCAAACTCGTTTCAAATGGTTCAAACTGGTTTCAAATGGTTCAAACTGGTTTCAACTGGTTCAAACTCGTTTCAAATGGTTCAAACTGGTTTCAAATGGTTCAAACTGGTTTCAAACGGTTCAAACTGGTTTGAAATGGTTCAAACTGGTTTGAAATGGTTCAAACTGGTTTGAAATGGTTCAAACTGGTTTGAAATGGTTCAACCTGGTTTTAAATGGTTCAAACTGGTTTTAAATGGTTCAAACTAGTTTGAACTGGTTCAAACTGGTTTGAACTGGTTCAAACTGGTTTGAAATGGTTCCAACTGGTTTGAAATGGTTCAAACTTGTTTGAAATGGTTCAAACTGGTTTAAAATGGTTCAAACTGGTTTGAACTGGTTCAAACTGGTTTGAAATGGTTCCAACTGGTTTGAAATGGTTCAAACTTGTTTGAAATGGTTCAAACTTGTTTGAAATGGTTCAAACTGGTTTCAAATGGTTCAAACTGGTTTGAAATGGTTCAAACTGGTTTCAAATGGTTCAAACTGGTTTCAAATGGCTCAAAATGGTTTGAAAGGGTTCAAACTGGTTTGAAATGGTTCAAACTGGTTTCAACTGGTTCAAACTGATTTGAACTGGTTCAAACTGGTTTGAACTGGTTCAAACTGGTTTTAAATGGCTCAATTTGGTTTGAAATGGTTCAAACTGGTTTTAAATGGCTCAATTTGGTTTGGAAAGGTTTAAACTGGTTTGAAATGGTTCAAACTGGTTTGAAATGGTTCAAACTGGTTTGAAATGGTTCAAACTGGTTTGAAATGGTTCAAACTGGTTTGAAATAGTTCAAACTGGTTTGAAATGGGTCAAACTGGTTTGAAATAGTTCAAACTGGTTTGAAATGGTTCAAACTGGTTTGAAATGGTTCAAACTGGTTTGAAATGGTGCAAACTGGTTTGAAATGGTTCAAACTGGTTTGAAATGGTGCAAATTGGTTTCAAATAGCTCAAACCGGTTTGAAATGGTTCAAACTGGTTTGAAATGGTTCAATTTGGTTTGAACTGGTTCAAGTTGGTTTCTAGTTTTATTCGGTTTAAATTTATACTGGTTTATAATGGTGCAAAATGGTGCAATTCAAATTTCTTTACAAGGTTCAAATTTGTTCGAAACGAGTCAAACTTGTTTAAAATGGTTCAAACTTGTTTGAAATGCTTCAAACTTGTTTGAAATGCTTCAGACTTGTTTAAAATGCTTCAAACTTGTTTAAAATGCTTCAAACTTGTTTAAAATGCTTCAAACTGGTTTCAAATGGTTCAAACTGGTTTGAAATGGTTCAAACTGGTTTGAAATGGTTCAAACTGGTTTGAAATGGTTCAAACTGGTTTGAAATGGTTCAAACTGGTTTGAAATGGTTCAAACTGGTTTGAAATGGTTCAAACTGGTTTGAAATGGTTCAAACTGGTTTGAAATGGTTCAAACTTTTTTGAAATGGTTCAAACTGGTTTGAAATGGTTCAAACTGGTTTTGAATGGTTCAAACTGGTTTTAAATGGTTCAAACTGGTTTTAAATGGTTCAAACTGGTTTTAAATGGTTCAAACTGGTTTAAACTGGTTCAAACTGGTTTGAAATGGTTCCAACTGGTTTAAAATGGTTCAAACTGGTTTCAAAAAGTTCAAACTGGTTTGAAATGCTTTAAACTTGTTTGAATATCTTCAAACTTGTTTGAAATGCTTCAAACTTGTTTAAAATGCTTCAAACTGGTTTCAAATGGTTCAAACTGGTTTGAAATGGTTCAAACTGGTTTGAAATGGTTCAAACTGGTTTCAAATGGTTCAAACTGGTTTGAAATGGTTCAAACTGGTTTGAAATGGTTCAAACTGGTTTGAAATGGTTCAATTTGGTTTGAACTGGTTCATGTTGGTTTCTAGTTCTATTCGGTTTAAATTTATACTGGTTTAGAATGGTGCAAAATGGTGCAATTCAAATTTCTTTACAAGGTTCAAATTTGTTCGAAACGAGCCAAACTTGTTTAAAATGGTTCAAACTTGTTTGAAATGCTTCAAACTTGTTTGAAATGCTTCAAACTTGTTTGAAATGCTTCAAACTTGTTTGAAATGCTTGAAACTTGTTTGAAATGCTTGAAACTTGTTTGAAATGCTTCAAACTTGTTTGAAATGCTTCAAACTTGTTTGAAATGCTTCAAACTTGTTTGAAATGGTTCAAACTGGTTTCAAAAAGTTCAAACTGGTTTGAAATGCTTTAAACTTGTTTGAAATGCTTCAAACTTGTTTAAAATGCTTCAAACTGGTTTCAAATGGTTCAAACTGGTTTCAAATGGTTCAAACTGGTTTGAAATGGTTCAAACTGGTTGCAAATGTCTCAAACTGGTTTGAAATGGTTCAAACTGGTTTGAAATGGTTCAAACTGGTTTGAAATGGTTCAAACTGGTTTGAAATGGTTCAAACTGGTTTGAACTGGTTCAAACTGGTTTGAAATGGTTCCAACTGGTTTGAAATGGTTCAAACTTGTTTGGAATGGTTCAAACTGGTTTGAAATGGTTCCAACTGGTTTGAAATGGTTCAAACTGGTTTGAAATGGTTCAAACTTATTTGAAATGGTTCAAACTGGTTTGAAATGGTTCAAACTGGTTTGAAATGGTTCAAACTTGTTTCGAATGGTTCAAACTGGTTTGAAATGGTTCAAACTGGTTTGAAATAGTTCAAACTGGTTTGAAATGGTTCAAACTGGTTTCATATGGTTCAAACTGGTTTTAAATGGTGCAAACTGGTTTTAAATAGCTCAAACCGGTTTGAAATGGTTCAAACTGGTTTGAAATGGTTCAATTTGGTTTGAACTGGTTCAAGTTGGTTTCTAGTTCTATTCAGTTTAAATTTATACTGGTTTAGAATGGTGCAAAATGGTGCAATTCAAATTTCTTTACAAGGTTTAAATTTGTTCGAAACGAGTCAAACTTGTTTAAAATGGTTCAAACTGGTTTCAAATGGTTCAAACTTGTTTGAAATGCTTCAAACTTGTTTGAAATGCTTCAAACTTGTTTGAAATGCTTTAAACTGGTTTCAACTGGTTCAAACTCGTTTCAAATGGTTCAAACTGGTTTCAAATGGTTCAAACTGGTTTCAAACGGTTCAAACTGGTTTGAAATGGTTCAAACTGGTTTGAAATGGTTCAAACTTATTTGAAATGGTTCAAACTGGTTTGAAATGGTTCAAACTGGTTTGAAATGGTTCAAACTTGTTTCGAATGGTTCAAACTGGTTTGAAATGGTTCAAACTGGTTTGAAATAGTTCAAACTGGTTTGAAATGGTTCAAACTGGTTTCATATGGTTCAAACTGGTTTTAAATGGTGCAAACTGGTTTTAAATAGCTCAAACCGGTTTGAAATGGTTCAAACTGGTTTGAAATGGTTCAATTTGGTTTGAACTGGTTCAAGTTGGTTTCTAGTTCTATTCAGTTTAAATTTATACTGGTTTAGAATGGTGCAAAATGGTGCAATTCAAATTTCTTTACAAGGTTTAAATTTGTTCGAAACGAGTCAAACTTGTTTAAAATGGTTCAAACTGGTTTCAAATGGTTCAAACTTGTTTGAAATGCTTCAAACTTGTTTGAAATGCTTCAAACTTGTTTGAAATGCTTTAAACTAATTTGAAATGCTTCAAACTTGTTTGAATTCTTCAAACTTGTTTAAAATGGTTCAAACTGGTTTCAAATGCTTCAAACTTGTTTGAAATGCTTCAGACTTGTTTGCAATGCTTTAAACTTGTTTAAAATGCTTCAAACTGGTTTCAACTGGTTCAAACTCGTTTCAAATGGTTCAAACTGGTTTCAAATGGTTCAAACTGGTTTCAAACGGTTCAAACTGGTTTCAAATGTCTCAAACTGGTTTGAAATGGTTCAAACTGGTTTGAAATGGTTCAAACTGGTTTGAAATGGTTCAAACTGGTTTGAAATGGTTCAACCTGGTTTGAAATGGTTCAACCTGGTTTTAAATGGTTCAAACTGGTTTGAAATGGTTCAATTTGGTTTGAACTGGTTCAAGTTGGTTTCTAGTTTTATTCGGTTTAAATTTATACTGGTTTATAATGGTGCAAAATGGTGCAATTCAAATTTCTTTACAAGGTTCAAATTTGTTCGAAACGAGTCAAACTTGTTTAAAATGGTTCAAACTTGTTTGAAATGCTTCAAACTTGTTTGAAATGCTTCAGACTTGTTTAAAATGCTTCAAACTTGTTTAAAATGCTTCAAACTGGTTTCAAATGGTTCAAACTGGTTTGAAATGGTTCAAACTGGTTTGAAATGGTTCAAACTGGTTTGAAATGGTTCAAACTGGTTTGAAATGGTTCAAACTGGTTTGAAATGGTTCAAACTGGTTTGAAATAGTTCAAACTGGTTTGAAATGGTTCAAACTGGTTTCATATGGTTCAAACTGGTTTTAAATGGTGCAAACTGGTTTTAAATAGCTCAAACCGGTTTGAAATGGTTCAAACTGGTTTGAAATGGTTCAATTTGGTTTGAACTGGTTCAAGTTGGTTTCTAGTTCTATTCAGTTTAAATTTATACTGGTTTAGAATGGTGCAAAATGGTGCAATTCAAATTTCTTTACAAGGTTTAAATTTGTTCGAAACGAGTCAAACTTGTTTAAAATGGTTCAAACTGGTTTCAAATGGTTCAAACTTGTTTGAAATGCTTCAAACTTGTTTGAAATGCTTCAAACTTGTTTGAAATGCTTTAAACTAATTTGAAATGCTTCAAACTTGTTTGAATTCTTCAAACTTGTTTAAAATGGTTCAAACTGGTTTCAAATGCTTCAAACTTGTTTGAAATGCTTCAGACTTGTTTGCAATGCTTTAAACTTGTTTAAAATGCTTCAAACTGGTTTCAACTGGTTCAAACTCGTTTCAAATGGTTCAAACTGGTTTCAAATGGTTCAAACTGGTTTCAAACGGTTCAAACTGGTTTCAAATGTCTCAAACTGGTTTGAAATGGTTCAAACTGGTTTGAAATGGTTCAAACTGGTTTGAAATGGTTCAAACTGGTTTGAAATGGTTCAACCTGGTTTGAAATGGTTCAACCACTGGTTTGAAATGGTTCAATTTGGTTTGAACTGGTTCAAGTTGGTTTCTAGTTTTATTCGGTTTAAATTTATACTGGTTTATAATGGTGCAAAATGGTGCAATTCAAATTTCTTTACAAGGTTCAAATTTGTTCGAAACGAGTCAAACTTGTTTAAAATGGTTCAAACTTGTTTGAAATGCTTCAAACTTGTTTGAAATGCTTCAGACTTGTTTAAAATGCTTCAAACTTGTTTAAAATGCTTCAAACTGGTTTCAAATGGTTCAAACTGGTTTGAAATGGTTCAAACTGGTTTGAAATGGTTCAAACTGGTTTGAAATGGTTCAAACTGGTTTGAAATGGTTCAAACTGGTTTGAAATGGTTCAAACTGGTTTGAAATGGTTCAAACTGGTTTGAAATGGTTCAAACTTTTTTGAAATGGTTCAAACTGGTTTGAAATGGTTCAAACTGGTTTTGAATGGTTCAAACTGGTTTTAAATGGTTCAAACTGGTTTTAAATGGTTCAAACTGGTTTTAAATGGTTCAAACTGGTTTAAACTGGTTCAAACTGGTTTGAAATGGTTCCAACTGGTTTAAAATGGTTCAAACTGGTTTCAAAAAGTTCAAACTGGTTTGAAATGCTTTAAACTTGTTTGAATATCTTCAGACTTGTTTGAAATGCTTCAAACTTGTTTAAAATGCTTCAAACTGGTTTCAAATGGTTCAAACTGGTTTGAAATGGTTCAAACTGGTTTGAAATGGTTCAAACTGGTTTGAAATGGTTCAAACTGGTTTCAAATGGTTCAAACTGGTTTGAAATGGTTCAAACTGGTTTGAAATGGTTCAAACTGGTTTGAAATGGTTCAATTTGGTTTGAACTGGTTCATGTTGGTTTCTAGTTCTATTCGGTTTAAATTTATACTGGTTTAGAATGGTGCAAAATGGTGCAATTCAAATTTCTTTACAAGGTTCAAATTTGTTCGAAACGAGTCAAACTTGTTTAAAATGGTTCAAACTTGTTTCGAATGGTTCAAACTGGTTTGAAATGGTTCAAACTGGTTTGAAATAGTTCAAACTGGTTTGAAATGGTTCAAACTGGTTTCATATGGTTCAAACTGGTTTTAAATGGTGCAAACTGGTTTTAAATAGCTCAAACCGGTTTGAAATGGTTCAAACTGGTTGTAAATGGTTCAATTTGGTTTGAACTGGTTCAAGTTGGTTTCTAGTTCTATTCAGTTTAAATTTATACTGGTTTAGAATGGTGCAAAATGGTGCAATTCAAATTTCTTTACAAGGTTTAAATTTGTTCGAAACGAGTCAAACTTGTTTAAAATGGTTCAAACTGGTTTCAAATGGTTCAAACTTGTTTGAAATGCTTCAAACTTGTTTGAAATGCTTCAAACTTGTTTGAAATGCTTTAAACTAATTTGAAATGCTTCAAACTTGTTTGAATTCTTCAAACTTGTTTAAAATGGTTCAAACTGGTTTCAAATGCTTCAAACTTGTTTGAAATGCTTCAGACTTGTTTGCAATGCTTTAAACTTGTTTAAAATGCTTCAAACTGGTTTCAACTGGTTCAAACTCGTTTCAAATGGTTCAAACTGGTTTCAAATGGTTCAAACTGGTTTCAAACGGTTCAAACTGGTTTCAAATGTCTCAAACTGGTTTGAAATGGTTCAAACTGGTTTGAAATGGTTCAAACTGGTTTGAAATGGTTCAAACTGGTTTGAAATGGTTCAACCTGGTTTTAAATGGTTCAAACTGGTTTTAAATGGTTCAAACTAGTTTGAACTGGTTCAAACTGGTTTGAAATGGTTCCAACTGGTTTGAAATGGTTCAAACTTGTTTGAAATGGTTCAAACTGGTTTGAAATGGTTCAAACTGGTTTGAACTGGTTCAAACTGGTTTGAAATGCTTTAAACTTGTTTGAAATGCTTCAAACTTGTTTAAAATGCTTCAAACTGGTTTCAAATGGTTCAAACTGGTTTGAAATGGTTCAAACTGGTTTGAAATGGTTCAAACTGGTTTGAAATGGTTCAAACTGGTTTGAAATGGTTCCAACTGGTTTGAAATGGTTCAAACTGGTTTGAAATGGTTCAAACTTATTTGAAATGGTTCAAACTGGTTTGAAATGGTTCAAACTGGTTTGAAATGGTTCAAACTTGTTTCGAATGGTTCAAACTGGTATGAAATTGTTCAAACTGGTTTGAAATAGTTCAAACTGGTTTGAAATGGTTCAAACTGGTTTCATATGGTTCAAACTGGTTTTAAATGGTGCAAACTGGTTTTAAATAGCTCAAACCGGTTTGAAATGGTTCAAACTGGTTTGAAATGGTTCAAACTGGTTTGAAATGGTTCAAACTGGTTTGAACTGGTTCAAACTGGTTTGAAATGGTTCCAACTGGTTTGAAATGGTTCAAACTTGTTTGGAATGGTTCAAACTGGTTTGAAATGGTTCCAACTGGTTTGAAATGGTTCAAACTGGTTTGAAATGGTTCAAACTTATTTGAAATGGTTCAAACTGGTTTGAAATGGTTCAAACTGGTTTGAAATGGTTCAAACTTGTTTCGAATGGTTCAAACTGGTTTGAAATGGTTCAAACTGGTTTGAAATAGTTCAAACTGGTTTGAAATGGTTCAAACTGGTTTCATATGGTTCAAACTGGTTTTAAATGGTGCAAACTGGTTTTAAATAGCTCAAACCGGTTTGAAATGGTTCAAACTGGTTTGAAATGGTTCAATTTGGTTTGAACTGGTTCAAGTTGGTTTCTAGTTCTATTCAGTTTAAATTTATACTGGTTTAGAATGGTGCAAAATGGTGCAATTCAAATTTCTTTACAAGGTTTAAATTTGTTCGAAACGAGTCAAACTTGTTTAAAATGGTTCAAACTGATTTCAAATGGTTCAAACTTGTTTGAAATGCTTCAAACTTGTTTGAAATGCTTCAAACTTGTTTGAAATGCTTTAAACTAATTTGAAATGCTTCAAACTTGTTTGAATTCTTCAAACTTGTTTAAAATGGTTCAAACTGGTTTCAAATGCTTCAAACTTGTTTGAAATGCTTCAGACTTGTTTGCAATGCTTTAAACTTGTTTAAAATGCTTCAAACTGGTTTCAACTGGTTCAAAACGTTTCAAATGGTTCAAACTGGTTTCAAATGGTTCAAACTGGTTTCAAACGGTTCAAACTGGTTTCAAATGTCTCAAACTGGTTTGAAATGGTTCAAACTGGTTTGAAATGGTTCAAACTGGTTTGAAATGGTTCAAACTGGTTTGAAATGGTTCAAACTGGTTTGAAATGGTTCAACCTGGTTTTAAATGGTTCAAACTGGTTTTAAATGGTTCAAACTAGTTTGAACTGGTTCAAACTGGTTTGAAATGGTTCCAACTGGTTTGAAATGGTTCAAACTTGTTTGAAATGGTTCAAACTGGTTTGAAATGGTTCAAACTGGTTTGAACTGGTTCAAACTGGTTTGAAATGGTTCCAACTGGTTTGAAATGGTTCAAACTTGTTTGAAATGGTTCAAACTGGTTTCAAATGGTTCAAACTGGTTTGAAATGGTTCAAACTGGTTTCAAATGGTTCAAACTGGTTTCAAATGGCTCAAAATGGTTTGAAAGGGTTCAAACTGGTTTGAAATGGTTCAAACTGGTTTCAACTGGTTCAAACTGATTTGAACTGGTTCAAACTGGTTTGAACTGGTTCAAACTGGTTTTAAATGCCTCAATTTGGTTTGAAATGGTTCAAACTGGTTTTAAATGGCTCAATTTGGTTTGGAATGGTTCAAACTGGTTTGAAATGGTTCAAACTGGTTTGAAATGGTTCAAACTGGTTTGAAATGGTTCAAACTGGTTTGAAATAGTTCAAACTGGTTTGAAATGGGTCAAACTGGTTTGAAATAGTTCAAACTGGTTTGAAATGGTTCAAACTGGTTTGAAATGGTTCAGACTGGTTTGAAATGGTGCAAACTGGTTTGAAATGGTTCAAACTGGTTTGAAATGGTGCAAATTGGTTTCAAATAGCTCAAACCGGTTTGAAATGGTTCAAACTGGTTTGAAATGGTTCAATTTGGTTTGAACTGGTTCAAGTTGGTTTCTAGTTTTATTCGGTTTAAATTTATACTGGTTTATAATGGTGCAAAATGGTGCAATTCAAATTTCTTTACAAGGTTCAAATTTGTTCGAAACGAGTCAAACTTGTTTAAAATGGTTCAAACTTGTTTGAAATGCTTCAAACTTGTTTGAAATGCTTCAAACTTGTTTGAAATGCTCCAAACTTGTTTGAAATGCTTCAAACTTGTTTAAATTGCTTCAAACTTGTTTGAAATGCTTCAAACTTGTTTGAAATGCTTCAAACTTGTTTGAAATGCTTTAAACTTGTTTGAAATGCTTCAAACTTGTTTGAAATGCTTCAAACTTGTTTAAAATGGTTCAAACTGGTTTCAAAAAGTTTAAACTGGTTTGAAATGCTTCAAACTTGTTTGAAATGCTTCAGACTTGTTTAAAATGCTTCAAACTTGTTTAAAATGCTTCAAACTGGTTTCAAATGGTTCAAACTGGTTTGAAATGGTTCAAACTGGTTTGAAATGGTTCAAACTGGTTTGAAATGGTTCAAACTGGTTTGAAATGGTTCAAACTGGTTTGAAATGGTTCAAACTGGTTTGAAATGGTTCAAACTTTTTTGAAATGGTTCAAACTGGTTTGAAATGGTTCAAACTGGTTTTGAATGGTTCAAACTGGTTTTAAATGGTTCAAACTGGTTTTAAATGGTTCAAACTGGTTTTAAATGGTTCAAACTGGTTTAAACTGGTTCAAACTGGTTTGAAATGGTTCCAACTGGTTTAAAATGGTTCAAACTGGTTTCAAAAAGTTCAAACTGGTTTGAAATGCTTTAAACTTGTTTGAATATCTTCAGACTTGTTTGAAATGCTTCAAACTTGTTTAAAATGCTTCAAACTGGTTTCAAATGGTTCAAACTGGTTTGAAATGGTTCAAACTGGTTTGAAATGGTTCAAACTGGTTTCAAATGGTTCAAACTGGTTTGAAATGGTTCAAACTGGTTTGAAATGGTTCAAACTGGTTTGAAATGGTTCAATTTGGTTTGAACTGGTTCATGTTGGTTTCTAGTTCTATTCGGTTTAAATTTATACTGGTTTAGAATGGTGCAAAATGGTGCAATTCAAATTTCTTTACAAGGTTCAAATTTGTTCGAAACGAGTCAAACTTGTTTAAAATGGTTCAAACTTGTTTGAAATGCTTCAAACTTGTTTGAAATGCTTCAAACTTGTTTGAAATGCTTCAAACTTGTTTGAAATGCTTGAAACTTGTTTGAAATGCTTCAAACTTGTTTGAAATGGTTCAAACTGGTTTGAAATGGTGCAAACTGGTTTGAAATGGTTCAAACTGGTTTGAAATGGTGCAAATTGGTTTCAAATAGCTCAAACCGGTTTGAAATGGTTCAAACTGGTTTGAAATGGTTCAATTTGGTTTGAACTGGTTCAAGTTGGTTTCTAGTTTTATTCGGTTTAAATTTATACTGGTTTATAATGGTGCAAAATGGTGCAATTCAAATTTCTTTACAAGGTTCAAATTTGTTCGAAACGAGTCAAACTTGTTTGAAATGCTTCAAACTTGTTTGAAATGCTTCAAACTTGTTTGAAATGCTCCAAACTTGTTTGAAATGCTTCAAACTTGTTTAAATTGCTTCAAACTTGTTTGAAATGCTTCAAACTTGTTTGAAATGCTTCAAACTTGTTTGAAATGCTTTAAACTTGTTTGAAATGCTTCAAACTTGTTTGAAATGCTTCAAACTTGTTTAAAATGGTTCAAACTGGTTTCAAAAAGTTTAAACTGGTTTGAAATGCTTCAAACTTGTTTGAAATGCTTCAGACTTGTTTAAAATGCTTCAAACTTGTTTAAAATGCTTCAAACTGGTTTCAAATGGTTCAAACTGGTTTGAAATGGTTCAAACTGGTTTGAAATGGTTCAAACTGGTTTGAAATGGTTCAAACTGGTTTGAAATGGTTCAAACTGGTTTGAAATGGTTCAAACTGGTTTGAAATGGTTCAAACTTTTTTGAAATGGTTCAAACTGGTTTGAAATGGTTCAAACTGGTTTTGAATGGTTCAAACTGGTTTTAAATGGTTCAAACTGGTTTTAAATGGTTCAAACTGGTTTTAAATGATTCAAACTGGTTTAAACTGGTTCAAACTGGTTTGAAATGGTTCCAACTGGTTTAAAATGGTTCAAACTGGTTTCAAAAAGTTCAAACTGGTTTGAAATGCTTTAAACTTGTTTGAATATCTTCAGACTTGTTTGAAATGCTTCAAACTTGTTTAAAATGCTTCAAACTGGTTTCAAATGGTTCAAACTGGTTTGAAATGGTTCAAACTGGTTTGAAATGGTTCAAACTGGTTTCAAATGGTTCAAACTGGTTTGAAATGGTTCAAACTGGTTTGAAATGGTTCAAACTGGTTTGAAATGGTTCAATTTGGTTTGAACTGGTTCATGTTGGTTTCTAGTTCTATTCGGTTTAAATTTATACTGGTTTAGAATGGTGCAAAATGGTGCAATTCAAATTTCTTTACAAGGTTCAAATTTGTTCGAAACGAGTCAAACTTGTTTAAAATGGTTCAAACTTGTTTGAAATGCTTCAAACTTGTTTGAAATGCTTCAAACTTGTTTGAAATGCTTCAAACTTGTTTGAAATGCTTGAAACTTGTTTGAAATGCTTCAAACTTGTTTGAAATGCTTCAAACTTGTTTGAAATGCTTCAAACTTGTTTGAAATGGTTCAAACTGGTTTCAAAAAGTTCAAACTGGTTTGAAATGCTTTAAACTTGTTTGAAATGCTTCAAACTTGTTTAAAATGCTTCAAACTGGTTTCAAATGGTTCAAACTGGTTTCAAATGGTTCAAACTGGTTTGAAATGGTTCAAACTGGTTGCAAATGTCTCAAACTGGTTTGAAATGGTTCAAACTGGTTTGAAATGGTTCAAACTGGTTTGAAATGGTTCAAACTGGTTTGAAATGGTTCAAACTGGTTTGAACTGGTTCAAACTGGTTTGAAATGGTTCCAACTGGTTTGAAATGGTTCAAACTTGTTTGGAATGGTTCAAACTGGTTTGAAATGGTTCCAACTGGTTTGAAATGGTTCAAACTGGTTTGAAATGGTTCAAACTTATTTGAAATGGTTCAAACTGGTTTGAAATGGTTCAAACTAGTTTGAAATGGTTCAAACTTGTTTCGAATGGTTCAAACTGGTTTGAAATGGTTCAAACTGGTTTGAAATAGTTCAAACTGGTTTGAAATGGTTCAAACTGGTTTCATATGGTTCAAACTTGTTTTTAATGGTGCAAACTGGTTTTAAATAGCTCAAACCGGTTTGAAATGGTTCAAACTGGTTTGAAATGGTTCAATTTGGTTTGAACTGGTTCAAGTTGGTTTCTAGTTCTATTCAGTTTAAATTTATACTGGTTTAGAATGGTGCAAAATGGTGCAATTCAAATTTCTTTACAAGGTTTAAATTTGTTCGAAACGAGTCAAACTTGTTTAAAATGGTTCAAACTGGTTTCAAATGGTTCAAACTTGTTTGAAATGCTTCAAACTTGTTTGAAATGCTTCAAACTTGTTTGAAATGCTTCAAACTTGTTTGAAATGCTTTAAACTAATTTGAAATGCTTCAAACTTGTTTGAATTCTTCAAACTTGTTTAAAATGGTTCAAACTGGTTTCAAATGCTTCAAACTTGTTTGAAATGCTTCAGACTTGTTTGCAATGCTTTAAACTTGTTTAAAATGCTTCAAACTGGTTTCAACTGGTTCAAACTCGTTTCAAATGGTTCAAACTGGTTTCAAATGGTTCAAACTGGTTTCAAACGGTTCAAACTGGTTTCAAATGTCTCAAACTGGTTTGAAATGGTTCAAACTGGTTTGAAATGGTTCAAACTGGTTTGAAATGGTTCAACCTGGTTTTAAATGGTTCAAACTGGTTTTAAATGGTTCAAACTAGTTTGAACTGGTTCAAACTGGTTTGAAATGGTTCCAACTGGTTTGAAATGGTTCAAACTTGTTTGAAATGGTTCAAACTGGTTTGAAATGGTTCAAACTGGTTTGAACTGGTTCAAACTGGTTTGAAATGCTTTAAACTTGTTTGAAATGCTTCAAACTTGTTTAAAATGCTTCAAACTGGTTTCAAATGGTTCAAACTGGTTTGAAATGGTTCAAACTGGTTTGAAATGGTTCAAACTGGTTTGAAATGGTTCAAACTGGTTTGAAATGGTTCCAACTGGTTTGAAATGGTTCAAACTGGTTTGAAATGGTTCAAACTTATTTGAAATGGTTCAAACTGGTTTGAAATGGTTCAAACTGGTTTGAAATGGTTCAAACTTGTTTCGAATGGTTCAAACTGGTTTGAAATGGTTCAAACTGGTTTGAAATAGTTCAAACTGGTTTGAAATGGTTCAAACTGGTTTCATATGGTTCAAACTGGTTTTAAATGGTGCAAACTGGTTTTAAATAGCTCAAACCGGTTTGAAATGGTTCAAACTGGTTTGAAATGGTTCAAACTGGTTTGAAATGGTTCAAACTGGTTTGAAATGGTTCAAACTGGTTTGAACTGGTTCAAACTGGTTTGAAATGGTTCCAACTGGTTTGAAATGGTTCAAACTTGTTTGGAATGGTTCAAACTGGTTTGAAATGGTTCCAACTGGTTTGAAATGGTTCAAACTGGTTTGAAATGGTTCAAACTTATTTGAAATGGTTCAAACTGGTTTGAAATGGTTCAAACTGGTTTGAAATGGTTCAAACTTGTTTCGAATGGTTCAAACTGGTTTGAAATGGTTCAAACTGGTTTGAAATAGTTCAAACTGGTTTGAAATGGTTCAAACTGGTTTCATATGGTTCAAACTGGTTTTAAATGGTGCAAACTGGTTTTAAATAGCTCAAACCGGTTTGAAATGGTTCAAACTGGTTTGAAATGGTTCAATTTGGTTTGAACTGGTTCAAGTTGGTTTCTAGTTCTATTCAGTTTAAATTTATACTGGTTTAGAATGGTGCAAAATGGTGCAATTCAAATTTCTTTACAAGGTTTAAATTTGTTCGAAACGAGTCAAACTTGTTTAAAATGGTTCAAACTGGTTTCAAATGGTTCAAACTTGTTTGAAATGCTTCAAACTTGTTTGAAATGCTTCAAACTTGTTTGAAATGCTTTAAACTAATTTGAAATGCTTCAAACTTGTTTGAATTCTTCAAACTTGTTTAAAATGGTTCAAACTGGTTTCAAATGCTTCAAACTTGTTTGAAATGCTTCAGACTTGTTTGCAATGCTTTAAACTTGTTTAAAATGCTTCAAACTGGTTTCAACTGGTTCAAACTCGTTTCAAATGGTTCAAACTGGTTTCAAATGGTTCAAACTGGTTTCAAACGGTTCAAACTGGTTTCAAATGTCTCAAACTGGTTTGAAATGGTTCAAACTGGTTTGAAATGGTTCAAACTGGTTTGAAATGGTTCAAACTGGTTTGAAATGGTTCAAACTGGTTTGAAATGGTTCAACCTGGTTTTAAATGGTTCAAACTGGTTTTAAATGGTTCAAACTAGTTTGAACTGGTTCAAACTGGTTTGAAATGGTTCCAACTGGTTTGAAATGGTTCAAACTTGTTTGAAATGGTTCAAACTGGTTTGAAATGGTTCAAACTGGTTTGAACTGGTTCAAACTGGTTTGAAATGGTTCCAACTGGTTTGAAATGGTTCAAACTTGTTTGAAATGGTTCAAACTGGTTTCAAATGGTTCAAACTGGTTTGAAATGGTTCAAACTGGTTTAAAATGGTTCAAACTGGTTTCAAAAAGTTCAAACTGGTTTGAAATGCTTTAAACTTGTTTGAATATCTTCAGACTTGTTTGAAATGCTTCAAACTTGTTTAAAATGCTTCAAACTGGTTTCAAATGGTTCAAACTGGTTTCAAATGGTTCAAACTGGTTTGAAATGGTTCAAACTGGTTTCAAATGGTTCAAACTGGTTTGAAATGGTTCAAACTGGTTTCAAATGGTTCAAACTTTTTTGAAATGGTTCAAACTGGTTTGAAATGGTTCAAACTGGTTTGAAATGGTTCAATTTGGTTTGAACTGGTTCAAGTTGGTTTCTAGTTCTATTCGGTTTAAATTTATACTGGTTTAGAATGGTGCAAAATGGTGCAATTCAAATTTCTTTTTAAGGTTCAAATTTGTTCGAAACGAGTCAAACTTGTTTAAAATGGTTCAAACCTGTTTGAAATGCTTCAAACTTGTTTGAAATGCTTCAAACTTGTTTGAAATGCTTCAAACTTGTTTGAAATGCTTCAAACTTGTTTGAAATGCTTCAAACTTGTTTGAAATGCTTCAAACTTGTTTGAAATGCTTCAAACTTGTTTGAAATGCTTCAAACTTGTTTGAAATGCTTCAAACTTGTTTGAAATGCTTCAAACTTGTTTAAAATGGTTCAAACTGGTTTCAAAAAGTTCAAACTGGTTTGAAATGCTTTAAACTTGTTTGAAATGCTTCAAACTTGTTTAAAATGCTTCAAACTGGTTTCAAATGGTTCAAACTGGTTTCAAATGGTTCAAACTTGTTTGAAATGCTTCAAACTTGTTTGAAATGCTTCAAACTTGTTTGAAATGCTTTAAACTAATTTGAAATGCTTCAAACTTGTTTGAATTCTTCAAACTTGTTTAAAATGGTTCAAACTGGTTTCAAATACTTCAAACTTGTTTGAAATGCTTCAGACTTGTTTGCAATGCTTTAAACTTGTTTAAAATGCTTCAAACTGGTTTCAACTGGTTCAAACTCGTTTCAAATGGTTCAAACTGGTTTCAAATGGTTCAAACTGGTTTCAAACGGTTCAAACTGGTTTCAAATGTCTCAAACTGGTTTGAAATGGTTCAAACTGGTTTGAAATGGTTCAAACTGGTTTGAAATGGTTCAAACTGGTTTGAAATGGTTCAAACTGGTTTGAAATGGTTCCAACTGGTTTGAAATGGTTCAAACTTGTTTGAAATGGTTCAAACTGGTTTCAAATGGTTCAAACTGGTTTGAAATGGTTCAAACTGGTTTCAAATGGTTCAAACTGGTTTCAAATGGCTCAAAATGGTTTGAAAGGGTTCAAACTGGTTTGAAATGGTTCAAACTGGTTTCAACTGGTTCAAACTGATTTGAACTGGTTCAAACTGGTTTGAACTGGTTCAAACTGGTTTTAAATGCCTCAATTTGGTTTGAAATGGTTCAAACTGGTTTTAAATGGCTCAATTTGGTTTGGAATGGTTCAAACTGGTTTGAAATGGTTCAAACTGGTTTGAAATGGTTCAAACTGGTTTGAAATGGTTCAAACTGGTTTGAAATGGTTCAAACTGGTTTGAAATAGTTCAAACTGGTTTGAAATGGGTCAAACTGGTTTGAAATAGTTCAAACTGGTTTGAAATGGTTCAAACTGGTTTGAAATGGTTCAAACTGGTTTGAAATGGTGCAAACTGGTTTGAAATGGTTCAAACTGGTTTGAAATGGTGCAAATTGGTTTCAAATAGCTCAAACCGGTTTGAAATGGTTCAAACTGGTTTGAAATGGTTCAATTTGGTTTGAACTGGTTCAAGTTGGTTTCTAGTTTTATTCGGTTTAAATTTATACTGGTTTATAATGGTGCAAAATGGTGCAATTCAAATTTCTTTACAAGGTTCAAATTTGTTCGAAACGAGTCAAACTTGTTTAAAATGGTTCAAACTTGTTTGAAATGCTTCAAACTTGTTTGAAATGCTTCAAACTTGTTTGAAATGCTCCAAACTTGTTTGAAATGCTTCAAACTTGTTTAAATTGCTTCAAACTTGTTTGAAATGCTTCAAACTTGTTTGAAATGCTTCAAACTTGTTTGAAATGCTTTAAACTTGTTTGAAATGCTTCAAACTTGTTTGAAATGCTTCAAACTTGTTTAAAATGGTTCAAACTGGTTTCAAAAAGTTTAAACTGGTTTGAAATGCTTCAAACTTGTTTGAAATGCTTCAGACTTGTTTAAAATGCTTCAAACTTGTTTAAAATGCTTCAAACTGGTTTCAAATGGTTCAAACTGGTTTGAAATGGTTCAAACTGGTTTGAAATGGTTCAAGCTGGTTTGAAATGGTTCAAACTAGTTTGAAATGGTTCAAACTGGTTTGAAATGGTTCAAACTGGTTTGAAATGGTTCAAACTTTTTTGAAATGGTTCAAACTGGTTTGAAATGGTTCAAACTGGTTTTGAATGGTTCAAACTGGTTTTAAATGGTTCAAACTGGTTTTAAATGGTTCAAACTGGTTTTAAATGGTTCAAACTGGTTTAAACTGGTTCAAACTGGTTTGAAATGGTTCCAACTGGTTTAAAATGGTTCAAACTGGTTTCAAAAAGTTCAAACTGGTTTGAAATGCTTTAAACTTGTTTGAATATCTTCAGACTTGTTTGAAATGCTTCAAACTTGTTTAAAATGCTTCAAACTGGTTTCAAATGGTTCAAACTGGTTTCAAATGGTTCAAACTGGTTTCAAATGGTTCAAACTGGTTTGAAATGGTTCAAACTGGTTTCAAATGGTTCAAACTGGTTTGAAATGGTTCAAACTGGTTTCAAATGGTTCAAACTTTTTTGAAATGGTTCAAACTGGTTTGAAATGGTTCAAACTGGTTTGAAATGGTTCAATTTGGTTTGAACTGGTTCAAGTTGGTTTCTAGTTCTATTCGGTTTAAATTTATACTGGTTTAGAATGGTGCAAAATGGTGCAATTCAAATTTCTTTTTAAGGTTCAAATTTGTTCGAAACGAGTCAAACTTGTTTAAAATGGTTCAAACTTGTTTGAAATGCTTCAAACTTGTTTGAAATGCTTCAAACTTGTTTGAAATGCTTCAAACTTGTTTGAAATGCTTCAAACTTGTTTGAAATGCTTCAAACTTGTTTGAAATGCTTCAAACTTGTTTGAAATGCTTCAAACTTGTTTGAAATGCTTCAAACTTGTTTGAAATGCATCAAACTTGTTTGAAATGCTTCAAACTTGTTTAAAATGGTTCAAACTGGTTTCAAAAAGTTCAAACTGGTTTGAAATGCTTTAAACTTGTTTGAAATGCTTCAAACTTGTTTAAAATGCTTCAAACTGGTTTCAAATGGTTCAAACTGGTTTCAAATGGTTCAAACTGGTTTGAAATGGTTCAAACTGGTTTGAAATGCTTCAAACTTGTTTAAAATGCTTCAAACTGGTTTGGAATGGTTCAAACTGGTTTGAAATGGTTCAAACTGGTTTAAAATGGTTCAAACTGGTTTGAAATGGTTCAAACTGGTTTGAAATGGTTCAAACTGGTTTGAAATAGTTCAAACTGGTTTGAAATGGTTCAAACTGGTTTGAAATGGTTCAAACTGGTTTGAAATGGTTCAAACTGGTTTGAAATGGTTCAAACTGGTTTGAAATGGTTCAAACTGGTTTGAAATGGTGCAAACTGGTTTGAAATGGTTCAAACTGGTTTGAAATGGTTCAAACTGGTTTGAAATGGTGCAAACTGGTTTGAAATGGTTCAAACTGGTTTGAAATGGTGCAAACCTGTTTCAAATAGCTCAAACCGGTTTGAAATGGTTCAAACTGGTTTAAAATGGTTCAATTTGGTTTGAACTGGTTCAAGTTGGTTTCTAGTTTTATTCGGTTTAAATTTATACTGGTTTATAATGGTGCAAAATGGTGCAATTCAAATTTCTTTACAAGGTTCAAATTTGTTCGAAACGAGTCAAACTTGTTTAAAATGCTTCAAACTTGTTTGAAATGCTTCAAACTTGTTTGAAATGCTTCAAACTTGTTTGAAATGCTTCAAACTTGTTTGAAATGCTTCAAACTTGTTTGAAATGCTTCAAACTTGTTTGAAATGTTACAAACTTGTTTAAAATGGTTCAAACTGGTTTCAAAAAGTTCAAACTGGTTTGAAATGCTTTAAACTTGTTTGAAATGCTTCAAACTTGTTTAAAATGCTTCAAACTGGTTTCAAATGGTTCAAACTGGTTTCAAATGGTTCAAACTGGTTTGAAATGGTTCAAACTGGTTTGAAATGGTTCAAGTTGGTTTTAAATGGCTCAATTTGGTTTGGAATGGTTCAAACTGGTTTGAAATGGTTCAATTTGGTTTCAACTGGTTCAAAATGGTTTCAAATGGTTCAAACTGGTTGCAAATGTCTCAAACTGGTTTGAAATGGTTCAAACTGGTTTGAAATGGTTCAAACTGGTTTGAAATGGTTCAAACTGGTTTGAAATGGTTCAAACTGGTTTGAAATGGTTCAAACTGGTTTTAAATGGTTCAAACTGGTTTGAACTGGTTCAAACTGGTTTGAAATGGTTCCAACTGGTTTGAAATGGTTCAAACTTGTTTGAAATGGTTCAAACTGGTTTGAAATGGTTCCAACTGGTTTGAAATGGTTCAAACTGGTTTGAAATGGTTCAAACTTATTTGAAATGGTTCAAACTGGTTTGAAATGGTTCAAACTGGTTTGAAATGGTTCAAACTGGTTTCGAATGGTTCAAACTGGTTTGAAATGGTTCAAACTGGTTTGAAATAGTTCAAACTGGTTTGAAATGGTTCAAACTGGTTTCATATGGTTCAAACTGGTTTTAAATGGTGCAAACTGGTTTCAAATAGCTCAAACCGGTTTGAAATGGTTCAAACTGGTTTGAAATGGTTCAATTTGGTTTGAACTGGTTCAAGTTGGTTTCTAGTTCTATTCAGTTTAAATTTATACTGGTTTAGAATGGTGCAAAATGGTGCAATTCAAATTTCTTTACAAGGTTTAAATTTGTTCGAAACGAGTCAAACTTGTTTAAAATGGTTCAAACTGGTTTCAAATGGTTCAAACTTGTTTGAAATGCTTCAAACTTGTTTGAAATGCTTCAAACTTGTTTGAAATGCTTCAAACTGATTTGAAATGCTTCAAACTTGTTTGAATTCTTCAAACTTGTTTAAAATGGTTCAAACTGGTTTCAAATGCTTCAAACTTGTTTGAAATGCTTCAGACTTGTTTGCAATGCTTTAACCTTGTTTAAAATGCTTCAAACTGGTTTCAACTGGTTCAAACTCGTTTCAAATGGTTCAAACTGGTTTCAAATGGTTCAAACTGGTTTCAAACGGTTCAAACGTTTCAAATGTCTCAAACTGGTTTGAAATGGTTCAAACTGGTTTGAAATGGTTCAAACTGGTTTGAAATGGTTCAAACTGGTTTGAAATGGTTCAAACTGGTTTGAAATGGTTCAAACTGGTTTTAAATGGTTCAAACTGGTTTTAAATGGTTCAAACTGGTTTGAACTGGTTCAAACTGGTTTGAAATGGTTCCAACTGGTTTGAAATGGTTCAAACTTGTTTGAAATGGTTCAAACTGGTTTCAAATGGTTCAAACTGGTTTCAAACGGTTCAAACTGGTTTCAAATGTCTCAAACTGGTTTGAAATGGTTCAAACTGGTTTGAAATGGTTCAAACTGGTTTGAAATGGTTCAAACTTGTTTGAACTGGTTCAAACTGGTTTGAAATGGTTCCAACTGGTTTGAAATGGTTCAAACTTGTTTGAAATGGTTCAAAATGGTTCCAAATGGTTCAAACTGGTTTGAAATGGTTCAAACTGGTTTCAAATGGTTCAAACTGGTTTCAAATGGCTCAAAATGGTTTGAAAGGGTTCAAACTGGTTTGAAATGGTTCAAACTGGTTTGAAATGGTTCAAACTGATTTGAACTGGTTCAAACTGGTTTGAACTGGTTCAAACTGGTTTGAAATGGTTCAAACTGGTTTTAAATGGCTCAATTTGGTTTGAAATGGTTCAAACTGGTTTTAAATGGCTCAATTTGGTTTGGAATGGTTCAAACTGGTTTAAAATGGTTCAAACTGGTTTGAAATGGTTCAAACTGGTTTGAAATGGTTCAAACTGGTTTGAAATGGTTCAAACTGGTTTGAAATAGTTCAAACTGGTTTGAAATGGGTCAAACTGGTTTGAAATAGTTCAAACTGGTTTGAAATGGTTCAAACTGGTTTGAAATGGTTCAAACTGGTTTGAAATGGTGCAAACTGGTTTGAAATGGTTCAAACTGGTTTGAAATGGTGCAAATTGGTTTCAAATAGCTCAAACCGGTTTGAAATGGTTCAAACTGGTTTGAAATGGTTCAATTTGGTTTGAACTGGTTCAAGTTGGTTTCTAGTTTTATTCGGTTTAAATTTATACTGGTTTATAATGGTGCAAAATGGTGCAATTCAAATTTCTTTACAAGGTTCAAATTTGTTCGAAACGAGTCAAACTTGTTTAAAATGGTTCAAACTTGTTTGAAATGCTTCAAACTTGTTTGAAATGCTCCAAACTTGTTTGAAATGCTTCAAACTTGTTTGAAATGCTTCAAACTTGTTTGAAATGCTTCAAACTTGTTTGAAATGCTTCAAACTTGTTTGAAATGCTTTAAACTTGTTTGAAATGCTTCAAACTTGTTTGAAATGCTTCAAACTTGTTTGAAATGCTTCAAACTTGTTTAAAATGGTTCAAACTGGTTTCAAAAAGTTTAAACTGGTTTGAAATGCTTTAAACTTGTTTGAAATGCTTCAGACTTGTTTAAAATGCTTCAAACTTGTTTAAAATGCTTCAAACTGGTTTCAAATGGTTCAAACTGGTTTGAAATGGTTCAAACTGGTTTGAAATGGTTCAAACTGGTTTGAAATGGTTCAAATCTTTTTGAAATGGTTCAAACTGGTTTGAAATGGTTCAAACTGGTTTTGAATGGTTCAAACTGGTTTTAAATGGTTCAAACTGGTTTTAAATGGTTCAAACTGGTTTGAAATGGTGCAAACTGGTTTGAAATGGTTCAAACTGGTTTGAAATGGTGCAAATTGGTTTCAAATAGCTCAAACCGGTTTGAAGTGGTTCAAACTGGTTTGAAATGGTTCAATTTGGTTTGAACTGGTTCAAGTTGGTTTCTAGTTTTATTCGGTTTAAATTTATACTGGTTTATAATGGTGCAAAATGGTGCAATTCAAATTTCTTTACAAGGTTCAAATTTGTTCGAAACGAGTCAAACTTGTTTAAAATGGTTCAAACTTGTTTGAAATGCTTCAAACTTGTTTGAAATGCTCCAAACTTGTTTGAAATGCTTCAAACTTGTTTGAAATGCTTCAAACTTGTTTGAAATGCTTCAAACTTGTTTGAAATGCTTCAAACTTGTTTGAAATGCTTTAAACTTGTTTGAAATGCTTCAAACTTGTTTGAAATGCTTCAAACTTGTTTAAAATGGTTCAAACTGGTTTCAAAAAGTTTAAACTGGTTTGAAATGCTTCAAACTTGTTTGAAATGCTTCAGACTTGTTTAAAATGCTTCAAACTTGATTAAAAACTTCAAACTGGTTTCAAATGGTTCAAACTGGTTTGAAATGGTTCAAACTGGTTTGAAATGGTTCAAACTGGTTTGAAATGGTTCAAACTGGTTTGAAATGGTTCAAACTGGTTTGAAATGGTTCAAACTTTTTTGAAATGGTTCAAACTGGTTTGAAATGGTTCAAACTGGTTTTGAATGGTTCAAACTGGTTTTAAATGGTTCAAACTGGTTTTAAATGGTTCAAACTGGTTTTAAATGGTTCAAACTGGTTTAAACTGGTTCAAACTGGTTTGAAATGGTTCCAACTGGTTTAAAATGGTTCAAACTGGTTTCAAAAAGTTCAAACTGTTTTGAAATGCTTTAAACTTGTTTGAATATCTTCAGACTTGTTTGAAATGCTTCAAACTTGTTTAAAATGCTTCAAACTGGTTTCAAATGGTTCAAACTGGTTTGAAATGGTTCAAACTGGTTTGAAATGGTTCAAACTGGTTTCAAATGGTTCAAACTGGTTTGAAATGGTTCAAACTGGTTTCAAATGGTTCAAACTTTTTTGAAATGGTTCAAACTGGTTTGAAATGGTTCAAACTGGTTTGAAATGGTTCAAACTGGTTTGAAATGGTTCAAACTGGTTTGAAATGGTTCAAACTGGTTTTAAAATGGTTCAAACTTGTTTGAAATGCTTCAAACTTGTTTGAAATGCTTCAAACTTGTTTGAAATGCTTCAAACTTGTTTGAAATGCTTCAAACTTGTTTGAAATTCTTCAAACTTGTTTGAAATGCTTCAAACTTGTTTGAAATGCTTCAAACTTGTTTGAAATGCTTCAAACTTGTTTAAAATGGTTCAAACTGGTTTCAAAAAGTTCAAACTGGTTTGAAATGCTTTAAACTTGTTTGAAATGCTTCAAACTTGTTTAAAATGCTTCAAACTGGTTTCAAATGGTTCAAACTGGTTTGAAATGGTTCAAACTGGTTTCAAATGGTTCAAACTGGTTTCAAATGGCTCAAAATGGTTTGAAAGGGTTCAAACTGGTTTGAAATGGTTCAAACTGGTTTGAAATGGTTCAAACTGATTTGAACTGGTTCAAACTGGTTTGAACTGGTTCAAACTGGTTTGAAATGGTTCAAACTGGTTTTAAATGGCTCAATTTGGTTTGAAATGGTTCAAACTGGTTTTAAATGGCTCAATTTGGTTTGGAATGGTTCAAACTGGTTTAAAATGGTTCAAACTGGTTTGAAATGGTTCAAACTGGTTTGAAATGGTTCAAACTGGTTTGAAATGGTTCAAACTGGTTTGAAATGGTTCAAACTGGTTTGAAATAGTTCAAACTGGTTTGAAATGGGTCAAACTGGTTTGAAATAGTTCAAACTGGTTTGAAATGGTTCAAACTGGTTTGAAATGGTTCAAACTGGTTTGAAATGGTGCAAACTGGTTTGAAATGGTTCAAACTGGTTTGAAATGGTGCAAATTGGTTTCAAATAGCTCAAACCGGTTTGAAATGGTTCAAACTGGTTTGAAATGGTTCAATTTGGTTTGAACTGGTTCAAGTTGGTTTCTAGTTTTATTCGGTTTAAATTTATACTGGTTTATAATGGTGCAAAATGGTGCAATTCAAATTTCTTTACAAGGTTCAAATTTGTTCGAAACGAGTCAAACTTGTTTAAAATGGTTCAAACTTGTTTGAAATGCTTCAAACTTGTTTGAAATGCTCCAAACTTGTTTGAAATGCTTCAAACTTGTTTGAAATGCTTCAAACTTGTTTGAAATGCTTCAAACTTGTTTGAAATGCTTCAAACTTGTTTGAAATGCTTTAAACTTGTTTGAAATGCTTCAAACTTGTTTGAAATGCTTCAAACTTGTTTGAAATGCTTCAAACTTGTTTAAAATGGTTCAAACTGGTTTCAAAAAGTTTAAACTGGTTTGAAATGCTTCAAACTTGTTTGAAATGCTTCAGACTTGTTTAAAATGCTTCAAACTTGTTTAAAATGCTTCAAACTGGTTTCAAATGGTTCAAACTGGTTTGAAATGGTTCAAACTGGTTTGAAATGGTTCAAACTGGTTTGAAATGGTTCAAATCTTTTTGAAATGGTTCAAACTGGTTTGAAATGGTTCAAACTGGTTTTGAATGGTTCAAACTGGTTTTAAATGGTTCAAACTGGTTTTAAATGGTTCAAACTGGTTTGAAATGGTGCAAACTGGTTTGAAATGGTTCAAACTGGTTTGAAATGGTGCAAATTGCTTTCAAATAGCTCAAACCGGTTTGAAATGGTTCAAACTGGTTTGAAATGGTTCAATTTGGTTTGAACTGGTTCAAGTTGGTTTCTAGTTTTATTCGGTTTAAATTTATACTGGTTTATAATGGTGCAAAATGGTGCAATTCAAATTTCTTTACAAGGTTCAAATTTGTTCGAAACGAGTCAAACTTGTTTAAAATGGTTCAAACTTGTTTGAAATGCTTCAAACTTGTTTGAAATGCTCCAAACTTGTTTGAAATGCTTCAAACTTGTTTGAAATGCTTCAAACTTGTTTGAAATGCTTCTAACTTGTTTGAAATGCTTCAAACTTGTTTGAAATGCTTTAAACTTGTTTGAAATGCTTCAAACTTGTTTGAAATGCTTCAAACTTGTTTAAAATGGTTCAAACTGGTTTCAAAAAGTTTAAACTGGTTTGAAATGCTTCAAACTTGTTTGAAATGCTTCAGACTTGTTTAAAATGCTTCAAACTTGATTAAAAACTTCAAACTGGTTTCAAATGGTTCAAACTGGTTTGAAATGGTTCAAACTGGTTTGAAATGGTTCAAACTGGTTTGAAATGGTTCAAACTGGTTTGAAATGGTTCAAACTGGTTTGAAATGGTTCAAACTTTTTTGAAATGGTTCAAACTGGTTTGAAATGGTTCAAACTGGTTTTGAATGGTTCAAACTGGTTTTAAATGGTTCAAACTGGTTTTAAATGGTTCAAACTGGTTTTAAATGGTTCAAACTGGTTTAAACTGGTTCAAACTGGTTTGAAATGGTTCCAACTGGTTTAAAATGGTTCAAACTGGTTTCAAAAAGTTCAAACTGTTTTGAAATGCTTTAAACTTGTTTGAATATCTTCAGACTTGTTTGAAATGCTTCAAACTTGTTTAAAATGCTTCAAACTGGTTTCAAATGGTTCAAACTGGTTTGAAATGGTTCAAACTGGTTTGAAATGGTTCAAACTGGTTTCAAATGGTTCAAACTGGTTTGAAATGGTTCAAACTGGTTTCAAATGGTTCAAACTTTTTTGAAATGGTTCAAACTGGTTTGAAATGGTTCAAACTGGTTTGAAATGGTTCAAACTGGTTTGAAATGGTTCAAACTGGTTTGAAATGGTTCAAACTGGTTTCAAATGGTTCAAACTTGTTTGAAATGCTTCAAACTTGTTTGAAATGCTTCAAACTTGTTTGAAATGCTTCAAACTTGTTTGAAATGCTTCAAACTTGTTTGAAATTCTTCAAACTTGTTTGAAATGCTTCAAACTTGTTTGAAATGCTTCAAACTTGTTTGAAATGCTTCAAACTTGTTTAAAATGGTTCAAACTGGTTTCAAAAAGTTCAAACTGGTTTGAAATGCTTTAAACTTGTTTGAAATGCTTCAAACTTGTTTAAAATGCTTCAAACTGGTTTCAAATGGTTCAAACTGGTTTCAAATGGTTCAAACTGGTTTGAAATGGTTCAAACTGGTTTGAAATGCTTCAAACTTGTTTAAAATGCTTCAAACTGGTTTGGAATGGTTCAAACTGGTTTGAAATGGTTCAAACTGGTTTGAAATGGTTCAAACTGGTTTGAAATGGTTCAAACTGGTTTGAAATGGTTCAAACTGGTTTGAAATGGTTCAAACTGGTTTGAAATGGTTCAAACTGGTTTGAAATGGTTCAAACTGGTTTGAAATGGTTCAAACTGGTTTGAAATAGTTCAAACTGGTTTGAAATGGTTCAAACTGGTTTGAAATGGTTCAAACTGGTTTGAAATGGTTCAAACTGGTTTGAAATGGTTCAAACTGGTTTGAAATGGTTCAAACTGGTTTGAAATGGTGCAAACTGGTTTGAAATGGTTCAAACTGGTTTGAAATGGTTCAAACTGGTTTGAAATGGTGCAAACTGGTTTGAAATGGTTCAAACTGGTTTGAAATGGTGCAAACCTGTTTCAAATAGCTCTAACCGGTTTGAAATGGTTCAAACTGGTTTAAAATGGTTCAATTTGGTTTGAACTGGTTCAAGTTGGTTTCTAGTTTTATTCGGTTTAAATTTATACTGGTTTATAATGGTGCAAAATGGTGCAATTCAAATTTCTTTACAAGGTTCAAATTTGTTCGAAACGAGTCAAACTTGTTTAAAATGGTTCAAACTTGTTTGAAATGCTTCAAACTTGTTTGAAATGCTTCAAACTTGTTTGAAATGCTTCAAACTTGTTTGAAATGCTGCAAACTTGTTTGAAATGCTTTAAACTTGTTTGAAATGCTTTAAACTTGTTTGAAATGCTTCAAACTTGTTTAAAATGCTTCAAACTTGTTTAAAATGCTTCAAACTGGTTTCAAATGGTTCAAACTGGTTTGAAATGGTTCAAACTGGTTTGAAATGGTTCAAACTGGTTTGAAATGGTTAAAACTTGTTTGAAATGCTTCAAACTTGTTTAAAATGGTTAAAACTGGTTTCAAAAAGTTTAAACTGGTTTGAAATGCTTCAAACTTGTTTGAAATGCTTCAGACTTGTTTAAAATGCTTCAAACTTGTTTAAAATGCTTCAAACTGGTTTCAAATGGTTCAAACTGGTTTGAAATGGTTCAGACTGGTTTGAAATGGTTCAAACTGGTTTGAAATGGTTCAAACTGGTTTGAAATGGTTCAAACTTTTTTAAAATGGTTCAAACTGGTTTGAAATGGTTCAAACTGGTTTTGAATGGTTCAAACTGGTTTTAAATGGTTCAAACTGGTTTTAAATGGTTCAAACTGGTTTTAAATGGTTCAAACTGGTTTAAACTGGTTCAAACTGGTTTGAAATGGTTCCAACTGGTTTAAAATGGTTCAAACTGGTTTCAAAAAGTTCAAACTGGTTTGAAATGCTTTAAACTTGTTTGAATATCTTCAGACTTGTTTGAAATGCTTCAAACTTGTTTAAAATGCTTCAAACTGGTTTCAAATGGTTCAAACTGGTTTGAAATGGTTCAAACTGGTTTGAAATGGTTCAAACTGGTTTCAAATGGTTCAAACTGGTTTGAAATGGTTCAAACTGGTTTCAAATGGTTTAAACTTTTTTGAAATGGTTCAAACTGGTTTGAAATGGTTCAAACTGGTTTGAAATGGTTCAAACTGGTTTGAAATGGTTCAATTTGGTTTGAACTGGTTCAAGTTGGTTTCTAGTTCTATTCGGTTTAAATTTATACTGGTTTAGAATGGTGCAAAATGGTGCAATTCAAATTTCTTTACAAGGTTCAAATTTGTTCGAAACGAGTCAAACTTGTTTAAAATGGTTCAAACTTGTTTGAAATGCTTCAAACTTGTTTGAAATGCTTCAAACTTGTTTGAAATGCTTCAAACTTGTTTGAAATTCTTCAAACTTGTTTGAAATGCTTCAAACTTGTTTGAAATGCTTCAAACTTGTTTGAAATGCTTCAAACTTGTTTAAAATGGTTCAAACTGGTTTCAAAAAGTTCAAACTGGTTTGAAATGCTTTAAACTTGTTTGAAATGCTTCAAACTTGTTTAAAATGCTTCAAACTGGTTTCAAATGGTTCAAACTGGTTTCAAATGGTTCAAACTGGTTTAAAATGGTTCAAACTGGTTTGAAATGCTTCAAACTTGTTTAAAATGCTTCAAACTGGTTTGGAATGGTTCAAACTGGTTTGAAATGGTTCAAACTGGTTTGAAATGGTTCAAACTGGTTTGAAATGGTTCAAACTGGTTTGAAATGGTTCAAACTTTTTTAAAATGGTTCAAACTGGTTTGAAATGGTTCAAACTGGTTTTGAATGGTTCAAACTGGTTTTAAATGGTTCAAACTGGTTTTAAATGGTTCAAACTGGTTTTAAATGGTTCAAACTGGTTTAAACTGGTTCAAACTGGTTTGAAATGGTTCCAACTGGTTTAAAATGGTTCAAACTGGTTTCAAAAAGTTCAAACTGGTTTGAAATGCTTTAAACTTGTTTGAATATCTTCAGACTTGTTTGAAATGCTTCAAACTTGTTTAAAATGCTTCAAACTGGTTTCAAATGGTTCAAACTGGTTTGAAATGGTTCAAACTGGTTTGAAATGGTTCAAACTGGTTTCAAATGGTTCAAACTGGTTTGAAATGGTTCAAACTGGTTTCAAATGGTTTAAACTTTTTTGAAATGGTTCAAACTGGTTTGAAATGGTTCAAACTGGTTTGAAATGGTTCAAACTGGTTTGAAATGGTTCAATTTGGTTTGAACTGGTTCAAGTTGGTTTCTAGTTCTATTCGGTTTAAATTTATACTGGTTTAGAATGGTGCAAAATGGTGCAATTCAAATTTCTTTACAAGGTTCAAATTTGTTCGAAACGAGTCAAACTTGTTTAAAATGGTTCAAACTTGTTTGAAATGCTTCAAACTTGTTTGAAATGCTTCAAACTTGTTTGAAATGCTTCAAACTTGTTTGAAATGCTTCAAACTTGTTTGAAATGCTTCAAACTTGTTTGAAATTCTTCAAACTTGTTTGAAATGCTTCAAACTTGTTTGAAATGCTTCAAACTTGTTTGAAATGCTTCAAACTTGTTTAAAATGGTTCAAACTGGTTTCAAAAAGTTCAAACTGGTTTGAAATGCTTTAAACTTGTTTGAAATGCTTCAAACTTGTTTAAAATGCTTCAAACTGGTTTCAAATGGTTCAAACTGGTTTCAAATGGTTCAAACTGGTTTAAAATGGTTCAAACTGGTTTGAAATGCTTCAAACTTGTTTAAAATGCTTCAAACTGGTTTGGAATGGTTCAAACTGGTTTGAAATGGTTCAAACTGGTTTGAAATGGTTCAAACTGGTTTGAAATGGTTCAAACTGGTTTGAAATGGTTCAAACTTTTTTAAAATGGTTCAAACTGGTTTGAAATGGTTCAAACTGGTTTTGAATGGTTCAAACTGGTTTTAAATGGTTCAAACTGGTTTTAAATGGTTCAAACTGGTTTTAAATGGTTCAAACTGGTTTAAACTGGTTCAAACTGGTTTGAAATGGTTCCAACTGGTTTAAAATGGTTCAAACTGGTTTCAAAAAGTTCAAACTGGTTTGAAATGCTTTAAACTTGTTTGAATATCTTCAGACTTGTTTGAAATGCTTCAAACTTGTTTAAAATGCTTCAAACTGGTTTCAAATGGTTCAAACTTGTTTGAAATGCTTCAAACTTGTTTGAAATGCTTCAAACTTGTTTGAAATGCTTCAAACTTGTTTGAAATTCTTCAAACTTGTTTGAAATGCTTCAAACTTGTTTGAAATGCTTCAAACTTGTTTGAAATGCTTCAAACTTGTTTAAAATGGTTCAAACTGGTTTCAAAAAGTTCAAACTGGTTTGAAATGCTTTAAACTTGTTTGAAATGCTTCAAACTTGTTTAAAATGCTTCAAACTGGTTTCAAATGGTTCAAACTGGTTTCAAATGGTTCAAACTGGTTTAAAATGGTTCAAACTGGTTTGAAATGCTTCAAACTTGTTTAAAATGCTTCAAACTGGTTTGGAATGGTTCAAACTGGTTTGAAATGGTTCAAACTGGTTTGAAATGGTTCAAACTGGTTTGAAATGGTTCAAACTGGTTTGAAATGGTTCAAACTTTTTTAAAATGGTTCAAACTGGTTTGAAATGGTTCAAACTGGTTTTGAATGGTTCAAACTGGTTTTAAATGGTTCAAACTGGTTTTAAATGGTTCAAACTGGTTTTAAATGGTTCAAACTGGTTTAAACTGGTTCAAACTGGTTTGAAATGGTTCCAACTGGTTTAAAATGGTTCAAACTGGTTTCAAAAAGTTCAAACTGGTTTGAAATGCTTTAAACTTGTTTGAATATCTTCAGACTTGTTTGAAATGCTTCAAACTTGTTTAAAATGCTTCAAACTGGTTTCAAATGGTTCAAACTGGTTTGAAATGGTTCAAACTGGTTTGAAATGGTTCAAACTGGTTTCAAATGGTTCAAACTGGTTTGAAATGGTTCAAACTGGTTTCAAATGGTTTAAACTTTTTTGAAATGCTTCAAACTTGTTTGAAATGCTTCAAACTTGTTTAAAATGGTTCAAACTGGTTTCAAAAAGTTCAAACTGGTTTGAAATGCTTTAAACTTGTTTGAAATGCTTCAAACTTGTTTAAAATGCTTCAAACTGGTTTCAAATGGTTCAAACTGGTTTCAAATGGTTCAAACTGGTTTAAAATGGTTCAAACTGGTTTGAAATGCTTCAAACTTGTTTAAAATGCTTCAAACTGGTTTGGAATGGTTCAAACTGGTTTGAAATGGTTCAAACTGGTTTGAAATGGTTCAAACTGGTTTGAAATGGTTCAAACTGGTTTGAAATGGTTCAAACTTTTTTAAAATGGTTCAAACTGGTTTGAAATGGTTCAAACTGGTTTTGAATGGTTCAAACTGGTTTTAAATGGTTCAAACTGGTTTTAAATGGTTCAAACTGGTTTTAAATGGTTCAAACTGGTTTAAACTGGTTCAAACTGGTTTGAAATGGTTCCAACTGGTTTAAAATGGTTCAAACTGGTTTCAAAAAGTTCAAACTGGTTTGAAATGCTTTAAACTTGTTTGAATATCTTCAGACTTGTTTGAAATGCTTCAAACTTGTTTAAAATGCTTCAAACTGGTTTCAAATGGTTCAAACTGGTTTGAAATGGTTCAAACTGGTTTGAAATGGTTCAAACTGGTTTCAAATGGTTCAAACTGGTTTGAAATGGTTCAAACTGGTTTCAAATGGTTTAAACTTTTTTGAAATGGTTCAAACTGGTTTGAAATGGTTCAAACTGGTTTGAAATGGTTCAAACTGGTTTGAAATGGTTCAATTTGGTTTGAACTGGTTCAAGTTGGTTTCTAGTTCTATTCGGTTTAAATTTATACTGGTTTAGAATGGTGCAAAATGGTGCAATTCAAATTTCTTTACAAGGTTCAAATTTGTTCGAAACGAGTCAAACTTGTTTAAAATGGTTCAAACTTGTTTGAAATGCTTCAAACTTGTTTGAAATGCTTCAAACTTGTTTGAAATGCTTCAAACTTGTTTGAAATGCTTCAAACTTGTTTGAAATGCTTCAAACTTGTTTGAAATTCTTCAAACTTGTTTGAAATGCTTCAAACTTGTTTGAAATGCTTCAAACTTGTTTGAAATGCTTCAAACTTGTTTAAAATGGTTCAAACTGGTTTCAAAAAGTTCAAACTGGTTTGAAATGCTTTAAACTTGTTTGAAATGCTTCAAACTTGTTTAAAATGCTTCAAACTGGTTTCAAATGGTTCAAACTGGTTTCAAATGGTTCAAACTGGTTTAAAATGGTTCAAACTGGTTTGAAATGCTTCAAACTTGTTTAAAATGCTTCAAACTGGTTTGGAATGGTTCAAACTGGTTTGAAATGGTTCAAACTGGTTTGAAATGGTTCAAACTGGTTTGAAATGGTTCAAACTGGTTTGAAATGGTTCAAACTTTTTTAAAATGGTTCAAACTGGTTTGAAATGGTTCAAACTGGTTTTGAATGGTTCAAACTGGTTTTAAATGGTTCAAACTGGTTTTAAATGGTTCAAACTGGTTTTAAATGGTTCAAACTGGTTTAAACTGGTTCAAACTGGTTTGAAATGGTTCCAACTGGTTTAAAATGGTTCAAACTGGTTTCAAAAAGTTCAAACTGGTTTGAAATGCTTTAAACTTGTTTGAATATCTTCAGACTTGTTTGAAATGCTTCAAACTTGTTTAAAATGCTTCAAACTGGTTTCAAATGGTTCAAACTGGTTTGAAATGGTTCAAACTGGTTTGAAATGGTTCAAACTGGTTTCAAATGGTTCAAACTGGTTTGAAATGGTTCAAACTGGTTTCAAATGGTTTAAACTTTTTTGAAATGGTTCAAACTGGTTTGAAATGGTTCAAACTGGTTTGAAATGGTTCAAACTGGTTTGAAATGGTTCAATTTGGTTTGAACTGGTTCAAGTTGGTTTCTAGTTCTATTCGGTTTAAATTTATACTGGTTTAGAATGGTGCAAAATGGTGCAATTCAAATTTCTTTACAAGGTTCAAATTTGTTCGAAACGAGTCAAACTTGTTTAAAATGGTTCAAACTTGTTTGAAATGCTTCAAACTTGTTTGAAATGCTTCAAACTTGTTTGAAATGCTTCAAACTTGTTTGAAATGCTTCAAACTTGTTTGAAATGCTTCAAACTTGTTTGAAATTCTTCAAACTTGTTTGAAATGCTTCAAACTTGTTTGAAATGCTTCAAACTTGTTTGAAATGCTTCAAACTTGTTTAAAATGGTTCAAACTGGTTTCAAAAAGTTCAAACTGGTTTGAAATGCTTTAAACTTGTTTGAAATGCTTCAAACTTGTTTAAAATGCTTCAAACTGGTTTCAAATGGTTCAAACTGGTTTCAAATGGTTCAAACTGGTTTAAAATGGTTCAAACTGGTTTGAAATGCTTCAAACTTGTTTAAAATGCTTCAAACTGGTTTGGAATGGTTCAAACTGGTTTGAAATGGTTCAAACTGGTTTGAAATGGTTCAAACTGGTTTGAAATGGTTCAAACTGGTTTGAAATGGTTCAAACTGGTTTGAAATGGTTCAAACTGGTTTGAAATGGTTCAAACTGGTTTGAAATGGTTCAAACTGGTTTGAAATGGTTCAAACTGGTTTGAAATGGTTCAAACTGGTTTGAAATAGTTCAAACTGGTTTGAAATGGTTCAAACTGGTTTGAAATGGTTCAAACTGGTTTGAAATGGTTCAAACTGGTTTGAAATGGTTCAAACTGGTTTGAAATGGTTCAAACTGGTTTGAAATGGTGCAAACTGGTTTGAAATGGTTCAAACTGGTTTGAAATGGTTCAAACTGGTTTGAAATGGTGCAAACTGGTTTGAAATGGTTCAAACTGGTTTGAAATGGTGCAAACCTGTTTCAAATAGCTCAAACCGGTTTGAAATGGTTCAAACTGGTTTAAAATGGTTCAATTTGGTTTGAACTGGTTCAAGTTGGTTTCTAGTTTTATTCGGTTTAAATTTATACTGGTTTATAATGGTGCAAAATGGTGCAATTCAAATTTCTTTACAAGGGTCAAATTTGTTCGAAACGAGTCAAACTTGTTTAAACTGGTTCAAACTTGTTTGAAATGCTTCAAACTTGTTTGAAATGCTTCAAACTTGTTTGAAATGCTTCAAACTTGTTTGAAATGCTTTAAACTTGTTTGAAATGCTTTAAACTTGTTTGAAATGCTTCAAACTTGTTTAAAATGCTTCAAACTTGTTTAAAATGCTTCAAACTGGTTTCAAATGGTTCAAACTGGTTTGAAATGGTTCAAACTGGTTTGAAATGGTTCAAACTGGTTTGAAATGGTTCAAACTGGTTTGAAATGGTTCAAACTGGTTTGAAATGGTTCAAACTTTTTTGAAATGGTTCAAACTGGTTTGAAATGGTTCAAACTGGTTTGAAATGGTTCAAACTTTTTTGAAATGGTTCAAACTGGTTTGAAATGGTTCAAACTGGTTTTAAATGGTTCAAACTGGTTTAAACTGGTTCAAACTGGTTTAAAATGGTTCCAACTGGTTTAAAATGGTTCAAACTGGTTTGAAATGGTTCAAACTGGTTTGAAATGGTTCAAACTTTTTTGAAATGGTTCAAACTGGTTTGAAATGGTTCAAACTGGTTTTAAATGGTTCAAACTGGTTTCAAATGGTTCAAACTTTTTTGAAATGGTTCAAACTGGTTTGAAATGGTTCAAACTTGTTTGAAATGCTTCAAACTTGTTTGAAACGCTTCAAACTTGTTTGAAATGCTTCAAACTTGTTTGAAATGCTTCAAACTTGTTTGAAATGCTTCAAACTTGTTTGAAATGCTTCAAACTTGTTTGAAATGCTTCAAACTTGTTTGAAATGCTTCAAACTTGTTTGAAATGCTTCAAACTTGTTTAAAATGGTTCAAACTGGTTTCAAAAAGTTCAAACTGGTTTGAAATGCTTTAAACTTGTTTGAAATGCTTCAAACTTGTTTAAAATGCTTCAAACTGGTTTCAAATGGTTCAAACTGGTTTCAAATGGTTCAAACTGGTTTGAAATGCTTCAAACTTGTTTAAAATGCTTCAAACTGGTTTGGAATGGTTCAAACTGGTTTGAAATGGTTCAAACTGGTTTGAAATGGTTCAAACTGGTTTGAAATGGTTCAAACTGGTTTGAAATGGTTCAAACTGGTTTGAAATGGTTCAAACTGGTTTGAAATGGTTCAAACTGGTTTGAAATGGTTCAAACTGGTTTGAAATGGTTCAAACTTGTTTGAAATGCTTCAAACTTGTTTGAAATGCTTCAAACTTGTTTGAAATGCTTCAAACTTGTTTGAAATGCTTTAAACTTGTTTGAAATGCTTTAAACTTGTTTGAAATGCTTCAAACTTGTTTAAAATGCTTCAAACTTGTTTAAAATGCTTCAAACTGGTTTCAAATGGTTCAAACTGGTTTGAAATGGTTCAAACTGGTTTGAAATGGTTCAAACTGGTTTCAAATGGTTCAAACTGGTTTGAAATGGTTCAAACTGGTTTGAAATGCTTCAAACTTGTTTAAAATGCTTCAAACTGGTTTGGAATGGTTCAAACTGGTTTGAAATGGTTCAAACTGGTTTGAAATGGTTCAAACTGGTTTGAAATGGTTCAAACTGGTTTGAAATGGTTCAAACTGGTTTGAAATGGTTCAAACTGGTTTGAAATGGTTCAAACTGGTTTGAAATGGTTCAAACTGGTTTGAAATGGTTCAAACTGGTTTGAAATGGTTCAAACTGGTTTGAAATAGTTCAAACTGGTTTGAAATGGTTCAAACTGGTTTGAAATGGTTCAAACTGGTTTGAAATGGTTCAAACTGGTTTGAAATGGTTCAAACTGGTTTGAAATGGTTCAAACTGGTTTGAAATGGTGCAAACTGGTTTGAAATGGTTCAAACTGGTTTGAAATGGTTCAAACTGGTTTGAAATGGTGCAAACTGGTTTGAAATGGTTCAAACTGGTTTGAAATGGTGCAAACCTGTTTCAAATAGCTCAAACCGGTTTGAAATGGTTCAAACTGGTTTAAAATGGTTCAATTTGGTTTGAACTGGTTCAAGTTGGTTTCTAGTTTTATTCGGTTTAAATTTATACTGGTTTATAATGGTGCAAAATGGTGCAATTCAAATTTCTTTACAAGGTTCAAATTTGTTCGAAACGAGTCAAACTTGTTTAAACTGGTTCAAACTTGTTTGAAATGCTTCAAACTTGTTTGAAATGCTTCAAACTTGTTTGAAATGCTTCAAACTTGTTTGAAATGCTTTAAACTTGTTTGAAATGCTTTAAACTTGTTTGAAATGCTTCAAACTTGTTTAAAATGCTTCAAACTTGTTTAAAATGCTTCAAACTGGTTTCAAATGGTTCAAACTGGTTTGAAATGGTTCAAACTGGTTTGAAATGGTTCAAACTGGTTTGAAATGGTTCAAACTGGTTTGAAATGGTTCAAACTGGTTTGAAATGGTTCAAACTTTTTTGAAATGGTTCAAACTGGTTTGAAATGGTTCAAACTGGTTTGAAATGGTTCAAACTTTTTTGAAATGGTTCAAACTGGTTTGAAATGGTTCAAACTGGTTTTAAATGGTTCAAACTGGTTTAAACTGGTTCAAACTGGTTTAAAATGGTTCCAACTGGTTTAAAATGGTTCAAACTGGTTTGAAATGGTTCAAACTGGTTTGAAATGGTTCAAACTTTTTTGAAATGGTTCAAACTGGTTTGAAATGGTTCAAACTGGTTTTAAATGGTTCAAACTGGTTTCAAATGGTTCAAACTTTTTTGAAATGGTTCAAACTGGTTTGAAATGGTTCAAACTTGTTTGAAATGCTTCAAACTTGTTTGAAACGCTTCAAACTTGTTTGAAATGCTTCAAACTTGTTTGAAATGCTTCAAACTTGTTTGAAATGCTTCAAACTTGTTTGAAATGCTTCAAACTTGTTTGAAATGCTTCAAACTTGTTTGAAATGCTTCAAACTTGTTTGAAATGCTTCAAACTTGTTTAAAATGGTTCAAACTGGTTTCAAAAAGTTCAAACTGGTTTGAAATGCTTTAAACTTGTTTGAAATGCTTCAAACTTGTTTAAAATGCTTCAAACTGGTTTCAAATGGTTCAAACTGGTTTCAAATGGTTCAAACTGGTTTGAAATGCTTCAAACTTGTTTAAAATGCTTCAAACTGGTTTGGAATGGTTCAAACTGATTTGAAATGGTTCAAACTGGTTTGAAATGGTTCAAACTGGTTTGAAATGGTTCAAACTGGTTTGAAATGGTTCAAACTGGTTTGAAATGGTTCAAACTGGTTTGAAATGGTTCAAACTGGTTTGAAATGGTTCAAACTGGTTTGAAATGGTTCAAACTGGTTTGAAATGGTTCAAACTGGTTTGAAATGGTTCAAACTGGTTTGAAATGGTTCAAACTGGTTTGAAATGGTTCAAACTGGTTTGAAATGGTTCAAACTGGTTTGAAATGGTTCAAACTGGTTTGAAATGGTTCAAACTGGTTTGAAATGGTTCAAACTGGTTTGAAATGGTTCAAACTGGTTTGAAATGGTTCAAACTGGTTTGAAATGGTTCAAACTGGTTTGAAATGGTTCAAACTGGTTTGAAATGGTGCAAACTGGTTTGAAATGGTTCAAACTGGTTTGAAATGGTGCAAACCTGTTTCAAATAGCTCAAACCGGTTTGAAATGGTTCAAACTGGTTTAAAATGGTTCAATTTGGTTTGAACTGGTTCAAGTTGGTTTCTAGTTTTATTCGGTTTAAATTTATACTGGTTTATAATGGTGCAAAATGGTGCAATTCAAATTTCTTTACAAGGTTCAAATTTGTTCGAAACGAGTCAAACTTGTTTAAAATGGTTCAAACTTGTTTGAAATGCTTCAAACTTGTTTGAAATGCTTCAAACTTGTTTGAAATGCTTCAAACTTGTTTGAAATGCTTCAAACTTGTTTGAAATGCTTTAAACTTGTTTGAAATGCTTTAAACTTGTTTGAAATGCTTCAAACTTGTTTAAAATGCTTCAAACTTGTTTAAAATGCTTCAAACTGGTTTCAAATGGTTCAAACTGGTTTGAAATGGTTCAAACTGGTTTGAAATGGTTCAAACTGGTTTCAAATGGTTCAAACTGGTTTGAAATGGTTCAAACTGGTTTGAAATGCTTCAAACTTGTTTAAAATGCTTCAAACTGGTTTGGAATGGTTCAAACTGGTTTGAAATGGTTCAAACTGGTTTGAAATGGTTCAAACTGGTTTGAAATGGTTCAAACTGGTTTGAAATGGTTCAAACTGGTTTGAAATGGTTCAAACTGGTTTGAAATGGTTCAAACTGGTTTGAAATGGTTCAAACTGGTTTGAAATGGTTCAAACTGGTTTGAAATGGTTCAAACTGGTTTGAAATGGTTCAAACTGGTTTGAAATGGTTCAAACTGGTTTGAAATGGTTCAAACTGGTTTGAAATGGTTCAAACTGGTTTGAAATGGTTCAAACTGGTTTGAAATGGTTCAAACTGGTTTGAAATGGTTCAAACTGGTTTGAAATGGTGCAAACTGGTTTGAAATGGTTCAAACTGGTTTACAATGGTGCAAACCTGTTTCAAATAGCTCAAACCGGTTTGAAATGGTTCAAACTGGTTTAAAATGGTTCAATTTGGTTTGAACTGGTTCAAGTTGGTTTCTAGTTTTATTCGGTTTAAATTTATACTGGTTTATAATGGTGCAAAATGGTGCAATTCAAATTTCTTTACAAGGTTCAAATTTGTTCGAAACGAGTCAAACTTGTTTAAAATGGTTCAAACTTGTTTGAAATGCTTCAAACTTGTTTGAAATGCTTCAAACTTGTTTGAAATGCTTCAAACTTGTTTAAAATGCTTCAAACTTGTTTGAAATGCTTTAAACTTGTTTGAAATGCTTTAAACTTGTTTGAAATGCTTCAAACTTGTTTAAAATGCTTCAAACTTGTTTAAAATGCTTCAAACTGGTTTCAAATGGTTCAAACTGGTTTGAAATGGTTCAAACTGGTTTGAAATGGTTCAAACTGGTTTGAAATGGTTCAAACTGGTTTGAAATGGTTCAAACTTTTTTGAAATGGTTCAAACTGGTTTGAAATGGTTCAAACTGGTTTGAAATGGTTCAAACTTTTTTGAAATGGTTCAAACTGGTTTGAAATGGTTCAAACTGGTTTTAAATGGTTCAAACTGGTTTAAACTGGTTCAAACTGGTTTAAAATGGTTCCAACTGGTTTAAAATGGTTCAAACTGGTTTCAAAAAGTTTAAACTGGTTTGAAATGCTTTAAACTTGTTTGAATATCTTCAGACTTGTTTGAAATGCTTCAAACTTGTTTAAAATGCTTCAAACTGGTTTCAAATGGTTCAAACCGGTTTCAAATGGTTCAAACTGGTTTCAAATGGTTCAAACCGGTTTCAAATGGTTCAAACTGGTTTCAAATGGTTCAAACTGGTTTCAAATGGTTCAAACTGGTTTGAAATGGTTCAAACTGGTTTGAAATGGTTCAAACTGGTTTGAAATGGTTCAAACTTTTTTGAAATGGTTCAAACTGGTTTGAAATGGTTCAAACTGGTTTTAAATGGTTCAAACTGGTTTTAAATGTTTCAAACTGGTTTTAAATGGTTCAAACTGGTTTTAAATGGTTCAAACTGGTTTAAACTGGTTCAAACTGGTTTGAAATGGTTCCAACTGGTTTAAAATGGTTCAAACTGGTTTCAAAAAGTTTAAACTGGTTTGAAATGCTTTAAACTTGTTTGAATATCTTCAGACTTGTTTGAAATGCTTCAAACTTGTTTAAAATGCTTCAAACTGGTTTCAAATGGTTCAAACTGGTTTGAAATGGTTCAAACTGGTTTGAAATGGTTCAAACTGGTTTCAAATGGTTCAAACTGGTTTCAAATGGTTCAAACTTTTTTGAAATGGTTCAAACTGGTTTGAAATGGTTCAAACTGGTTTGAAATGGTTCAATTTGGTTTGAACTGGTTCAAGTTGGTTTCTAGTTCTATTCGGTTTAAATTTATACTGGTTTAGAATGGTGCAAAATGGTGCAATTCAAATTTCTTTACAAGGTTCAAATTTGTTCGAAACGAGTCAAACTTGTTTAAAATGGTTCAAACTTGTTTGAAATGCTTCAAACTTGTTTGAAATGCTTCAAACTTGTTTGAAATGCTTCAAACTTGTTTGAAATGCTTCAAACTTGTTTGAAATGCTTCAAACTTGTTTGAAATGCTTCAAACTTGTTTGAAATGCTTCAAACTTGTTTGAAATGCTTCAAACTTGTTTGAAATGCTTCAAACTTGTTTGAAATGCTTCAAACTTGTTTGAAATGCTTCAAACTGGTTTCAAATGGTTCAAACTGGTTTGAAATGGTTCAAACTGGTTTGAAATGGTTCAAACTGGTTTCAAATGGTTCAAACTGGTTTGAAATGGTTCAAACTGGTTTGAAATGCTTCAAACTTGTTTAAAATGCTTCAAACTGGTTTGGAATGGTTCAAACTGGTTTGAAATGGTTCAAACTGGTTTGAAATGGTTCAAACTGGTTTGAAATGGTTCAAACTGGTTTGAAATGGTTCAAACTGGTTTGAAATGGTTCAAACTGGTTTGAAATGGTTCAAACTGGTTTGAAATGGTTCAAACTGGTTTGAAATGGTTCAAACTGGTTTGAAATGGTTCAAACTGGTTTGAAATGGTTCAAACTGGTTTGAAATGGTTCAAACTGGTTTGAAATGGTTCAAACTGGTTTGAAATGGTTCAAACTGGTTTGAAATGGTTCAAACTGGTTTGAAATGGTTCAAACTGGTTTGAAATGGTTCAAACTGGTTTGAAATGGTTCAAACTGGTTTGAAATGGTTCAAACTGGTTTGAAATGGTGCAAACTGGTTTGAAATGGTTCAAACTGGTTTGAAATGGTGCAAACCTGTTTCAAATAGCTCAAACCGGTTTGAAATGGTTCAAACTGGTTTAAAATGGTTCAATTTGGTTTGAACTGGTTCAAGTTGGTTTCTAGTTTTATTCGGTTTAAATTTATACTGGTTTATAATGGTGCAAAATGGTGCAATTCAAATTTCTTTACAAGGTTCAAATTTGTTCGAAACGAGTCAAACTTGTTTAAAATGGTTCAAACTTGTTTGAAATGCTTCAAACTTGTTTGAAATGCTTCAAACTTGTTTGAAATGCTTCAAACTTGTTTAAAATGCTTCAAACTTGTTTGAAATGCTTTAAACTTGTTTGAAATGCTTTAAACTTGTTTGAAATGCTTCAAACTTGTTTAAAATGCTTCAAACTTGTTTAAAATGCTTCAAACTGGTTTCAAATGGTTCAAACTGGTTTGAAATGGTTCAAACTGGTTTGAAATGGTTCAAACTGGTTTGAAATGGTTCAAACTGGTTTGAAATGGTTCAAACTTTTTTGAAATGGTTCAAACTGGTTTGAAATGGTTCAAACTGGTTTGAAATGGTTCAAACTTTTTTGAAATGGTTCAAACTGGTTTGAAATGGTTCAAACTGGTTTTAAATGGTTCAAACTGGTTTAAACTGGTTCAAACTGGTTTAAAATGGTTCCAACTGGTTTAAAATGGTTCAAACTGGTTTCAAAAAGTTTAAACTGGTTTGAAATGCTTTAAACTTGTTTGAATATCTTCAGACTTGTTTGAAATGCTTCAAACTTGTTTAAAATGCTTCAAACTGGTTTCAAATGGTTCAAACCGGTTTCAAATGGTTCAAACTGGTTTCAAATGGTTCAAACCGGTTTCAAATGGTTCAAACTGGTTTCAAATGGTTCAAACTGGTTTCAAATGGTTCAAACTGGTTTGAAATGGTTCAAACTGGTTTGAAATGGTTCAAACTGGTTTGAAATGGTTCAAACTTTTTTGAAATGGTTCAAACTGGTTTGAAATGGTTCAAACTGGTTTTAAATGGTTCAAACTGGTTTTAAATGTTTCAAACTGGTTTTAAATGGTTCAAACTGGTTTTAAATGGTTCAAACTGGTTTAAACTGGTTCAAACTGGTTTGAAATGGTTCCAACTGGTTTAAAATGGTTCAAACTGGTTTCAAAAAGTTTAAACTGGTTTGAAATGCTTTAAACTTGTTTGAATATCTTCAGACTTGTTTGAAATGCTTCAAACTTGTTTAAAATGCTTCAAACTGGTTTCAAATGGTTCAAACTGGTTTGAAATGGTTCAAACTGGTTTGAAATGGTTCAAACTGGTTTCAAATAGTTCAAACTGGTTTCAAATGGTTCAAACTTTTTTGAAATGGTTCAAACTGGTTTGAAATGGTTCAAACTGGTTTGAAATGGTTCAATTTGGTTTGAACTGGTTCAAGTTGGTTTCTAGTTCTATTCGGTTTAAATTTATACTGGTTTAGAATGGTGCAAAATGGTGCAATTCAAATTTCTTTACAAGGTTCAAATTTGTTCGAAACGAGTCAAACTTGTTTAAAATGGTTCAAACTGGTTTGAAATGGTTCAAACTGGTTTGAAATGGTTCAAACTGGTTTGAAATGGTGCAAACTGGTTTGAAATGGTTCAAACTGGTTTGAAATGGTTCAAACTGGTTTGAAATGGTGCAAACTGGTTTGAAATGGTGCAAACTGGTTTAAAATGGTTCAAACTGGTTTGAAATGGTGCAAACCTGTTTCAAATAGCTCAAACCGGTTTGAAATGGTTCAAACTGGTTTAAAATGGTTCAATTTGGTTTGAACTGGTTCAAGTTGGTTTCTAGTTTTATTCGGTTTAAATTTATACTGGTTTATAATGGTGCAAAATGGTGCAATTCAAATTTCTTTACAAGGTTCAAATTTGTTCGAAACGAGTCAAACTTGTTTAAAATGGTTCAAACTTGTTTGAAATGCTTCAAACTTGTTTGAAATGCTTCAAACTTGTTTGAAATGCTTCAAACTTGTTTGAAATGCTTCAAACTTGTTTGAAATGCTTCAAACTTGTTTGAAATGCTTTAAACTTGTTTGAAATGCTTCAAACTTGTTTAAAATGCTTCAAACTTGTTTAAAATGCTTCAAACTGGTTTCAAATGGTTCAAACTGGTTTGAAATGGTTCAAACTGGTTTGAAATGGTTCAAACTGGTTTCAAATGGTTCAAACTGGTTTGAAATGGTTCAAACTGGTTTCAAATGGTTCAAACTGGTTTGAAATGGTTCAAACTGGTTTGAAATGGTTCAAACTTTTTTGAAATGGTTCAAACTGGTTTGAAATGGTTCAAACTGGTTTGAAATGGTTCAAACTGGTTTGAAATGGTTCAAACTTTTTTGAAATGGTTCAAACTGGTTTGAAATGGTTCAAACTGGTTTGAAATGGTTCAAACTGGTTTTAAATGGTTCAAACTGGTTTAAACTGGTTCAAACTGGTTTGAAATGGTTCCAACTGGTTTAAAATGGTTCAAACTGGTTTCAAAAAGTTCAAACTGGTTTGAAATGCTTTAAACTTGTTTAAATATCTTCAGACTTGTTTGAAATGCTTCAAACTTGTTTAAAATGCTTCAAACTGGTTTCAAATGGTTCAAACTGGTTTCAAATGGTTCAAACTGGTTTGAAATGGTTCAAACTGGTTTCAAATGGTTCAAACTGGTTTGAAATGGTTTAAACTGGTTTCAAATGGTTCAAACTTTTTTGAAATGGTTCAAACTGGTTTGAAATGGTTCAAACTGGTTTGAAATGGTTCAAACTGGTTTTAAATGGTTCAAACTGGTTTTAAATGGTTCAAACTGGTTTTAAATGGTTCAAACTGGTTTAAACTGGTTCAAACTGGTTTGAAATGGTTCCAACTGGTTTAAAATGGTTCAAACTGGTTTCAAAAAGTTCAAACTGGTTTGAAATGTTTAAACTTGTTTGAATTGCTTCAGACTTGTTTGAAATGCTTCAAACTTGTTTCAAATAGTTCAAACTGGTTTCAAATAGTTCAAACTGGTTTCAAATGGTTCAAACTTGTTTGAAATGGTTCAAACTGGTTTGAAATGGTTCAAACTGGTTTGAAATGGTTTAAACCGGTTTGAAATGGTTCAAACTGGTTTGAAATGGTGCAAACTGGTTTGAAATGGTTCAATTTGGTTTGAACTGGTTCAAGTTGGTTTCTAGTTCTATTCGGTTTAAATTTATACTGGTTTAGAATGGTGCAAAATGGTGCAATTCAAATTTCTTTACAAGGTTCAAATTTGTTCGAAACGAGTCAAACTTGTTTCAAATGGTTCAAACTGGTTTCAAATGGTTCAAACTGGTTTAAAATGGTTCAAACTGGTTTCAAATGGTTCAAACTGGTTTCAAACGGTTCAAACTGGTTTCAAATGTCTCAAACTGGTTTAAAATGGTTCAAACTGGTTTGAAATGGTTCAAACTTGTTTGAAATGCTTCAAACTTGTTACAAATGCTTCAAACTTGTTTGAAATGCTTCAAACTAATTTGAAATGCTTCAAACTAATTTGAAATGCTTCAAACTAATTTGAAATGCTTCAAACTAATTTGAAATGCTTCAAACTAATTTGAAATGCTTCAAACTTGTTTGAAATGCCTCAAACTTGTTTAAAATGGTTCAAACTAGTTTCAAAAAGTTCAACCTGGTTTGAAATGCTTCAAACTTGTTTGAAATGCTTTAGACTTGTTTGAAATGCTTTAGACTTGTTTGAAATGCTTCAAACTTGTTTAAAATGCTTCAAACTGGTTTGAAATGGTTCAAACTGGTTTCAAATGGTTCAAACTGGTTTCAAATGGTTCAAACTGGTTTCAAACGGTTCAAACTGGTTTCAAATGTCTCAAACTGGTTTGAAATGGTTCAAACTTGTTTGAAATGGTTCAAACTGGTTTGAACTGGTTCAAACTGGTTTGAAATGGTTCAAACTGGTTTGAAATGGTTTAAACTGGTTTGAACTGGTTCAAACTGGTTTGAAATAGTTCTAACTGGTTTGAAATGGTTCAAACTGGTTTGAAATGGTTCAAACTGGTTTCAAATGGTTCAAACTGGTTTCAAATGGTTCAAACTGGTTTCAAATGGTTCAAACTGGTTTCAAACGGTTCAAACTGGTTTCAAATGTCTCAAACTGGTTTAAAATGGTTCAAACTGGTTTGAAATGGTTCAAACTTGTTTGAAATGCTTCAAACTTGTTACAAATGCTTCAAACTTGTTTGAAATGCTTCAAACTAATTTGAAATGCTTCAAACTAATTTGAAATGCTTCAAACTAATTTGAAATGCTTCAAACTAATTTGAAATGCTTCAAACTAATTTGAAATGCTTCAAACTAATTTGAAATGCTTCAAACTTGTTTGAAATGCCTCAAACTTGTTTAAAATGGTTCAAACTAGTTTCAAAAAGTTCAACCTGGTTTGAAATGCTTCAAACTTGTTTGAAATGCTTTAGACTTGTTTGAAATGCTTTAGACTTGTTTGAAATGCTTCAAACTTGTTTAAAATGCTTCAAACTGGTTTCAAATGGTTCAAACTGGTTTCAAATGGTTCAAACTGGTTTCAAATGGTTCAAACTGGTTTCAAACGGTTCAAACTGGTTTCAAATGTCTCAAACTGGTTTGAAATGGTTCAAACTTGTTTGAAATGGTTCAAACTGGTTTGAACTGGTTCAAACTGGTTTGAAATGGTTCAAACTGGTTTGAAATGGTTTAAACTGGTTTGAACTGGTTCAAACTGGTTTGAAATAGTTCAAACTGGTTTGAAATGGTTCAAACTGGTTTGAAATGGTTCAAACTGGTTTGAACTGGTTCAAACTGGTTTGAAATGGTTCAAACTGGTTTTAAATGGTTCTAACTTGTTTGAAATGCTTCAAACTTGTTTGAAATGCTTCAAACTTGTTTGAAATGCTTCTAACTTGTTTAAAATGGTTCAAACTTGTTTGAAATGCTTCAAACTTGTTTAAAATGGTTCAAACTGGTTTCAAAAAGTTTAAACTGGTTTGAAATGCTTCAAACTTGTTTGAAATGCTTCAGACTTGTTTGAAATGCTTCAAACTTGTTTAAAATGCTTCAAACTGGTTTCAAATGGTTCAAACTGGTTTCAAATGGTTCAAACTGGTTTGAAATGCTTCAAACTGGTTTGAAATGGTTCAAACTGGTTTGAAATGGTTCAAACTGGTTTGAAATGGTTCAAACTGGTTTGAAATGGTTCAAACTGGTTTGAAATGGTGCAAACTGGTTTAAAATGGTTCAAACTGGTTTGAAATGGTGCGAACTGGTTTCAAATAGCTAAAACCGGTTTGAAATGGTTCAAACTGGTTTGAAATGGTTCAATTTGGTTTGAACTGGTTCAAATTGGTTTCAAGTTTTATTCGGTTTAAATTTATACTGGTTTAGAATGGTGCAAAATGGTGCAATTCAAATTTCTTTACAAGGTTCAAATTTGTTCGAAACGAGTCAAACTTGTTTAACATGGTTCAAACTTGTTTAAAATGCTTCAAACTTGTTTGAAATGCTTCAAACTTGTTTGAAATGCTTCAAACTTGTTTGAAATGCTTCAAACTTGTTTGAAATGCTTCAAACTTGTTTGAAATGCTTCAAACTTGTTTGAAATGCTTCAAACTTGTTTGAAATGCTTCAAACTTGTTTGAAATGCTTCAAACTTGTTTGAAATGCTTCAAACTTGTTTGAAATGCTTCAAACTTGTTTAAAATGGTTCAAACTTGTTTGAAATGCTTCAAACTTGTTTAAAATGGTTCAAACTGGTTTGAAATGGTTCAAACTGGTTTGAAATGGTTCAAACTGGTTTGAAATGGTTCAAACTGGTTTGAAATGGTTCAAACTGGTTTGAAATGGTGCAAACTGGTTTAAAGTGGTTCAAACTGGTTTGAAATGGTGCGAACTGGTTTCAAATAGCTAAAACCGGTTTGAAATGGTTCAAACTGGTTTGAAATGGTTCAATTTGGTTTGAACTGGTTCAAATTGGTTTCTAGTTTTATTCGGTTTAAATTTATACTGGTTTAGAATGGTGCAAAATGGTGCAATTCAAATTTCTTTACAAGGTTCAAATTTGTTCGAAACGAGTCAAACTTGTTTAACATGGTTCAAACTTGTTTAAAATGCTTCAAACTTGTTTGAAATGCTTCAAACTTGTTTGAAATGCTTCAAACTTGTTTAAAATGCTTCAAACTTGTTTGAAATGCTTCAAACTTGTTTGAAATGCTTCAAACTTGTTTGAAATGCTTCAAACTTGTTTGAAATGCTTCAAACTTGTTTGAAATGCTTCAAACTTGTTTAAAATGGTTCAAACTTGTTTGAAATGCTTCAAACTTGTTTAAAATGGTTCAAACTGGTTTCAAAAAGTTTAAACTGGTTCGAAATGCTTCAAACTTGTTTAAAATGCTTCAGACTTGTTTGAAATGCTTCAAACTTGTTTAAAATGCTTCAAACTGGTTTGAAATGGTTCAAACTGGTTTTAAATGGTTCAAACTGGTTTGAAATGCTTCAAACTGGTTTCAAATGGTTCAAACTGGTTTCAAATGGTTCAAACTGGTTTGAAAGGGTTCAAACTGGTTTGAAATGGTTCAAACTGGTTTGAAATGGTTCAAACTGGTTTTAAATGGTTCAAACTGGTTTTAAATGGTTCAAACTGGTTTGAAATGGTTCAAACTGGTTTAAAATGGTTCAAACTGGTTTTAAATGGTTCAAACTGGTTTGAACTTGTTCAAACTGGTTTAAAATGGTTCCAACTGGTTTGAAATGGTTCAAACTTGTTTGAAATGGTTCAAACTGGTTTTAAATGGTTCAAACTGGTTTTAAATGGTTCAAACTGGTTTGAAATGGTTCAAACTGGTTTGAAATGGTTCAAACTGGTTTTAAATGGTTCAAACTGGTTTGAACTGGTTCAAACTGGTTTAAAATGGTTCCAACTGGTTTGAAATGGTTCAAACTTGTTTGAAATGGTTCAAACTGGTTTGAAATGGTTCCAACTGGTTTGAAATGGTTCAAACTGGTTTGAAATGGTTCAAACTGGTTTGAAATGGTTCAAACTGGTTTGAAATGGTTCAAACTGGTTTCAAATGGTTCAAACTGGTTTGAAATGGTTCAAACTGGTTTGAAATGGTTCAAACTGGTTTTAAATGGTTCAAACTGGTTTGAAATGGTTCAAACTGGTTTGAAATGGTTCAAACTGGTTTGAAATGGTTCAAACTGGTTTGAAATGGTTCAAACTGGTTTGAAATGGTTCAAACTGGTTTGAAATGGTTCAAACTGGTTTGAAATGGTTCAAACTGGTTTGAAATGGTTCAAACTGGTTTGAAATGGTTCAAACTGGTTTAAAATGGTTCAAACTGGTTTGAAATGGTTCAAACTGGTTTGAAATGGTGCAAACTGGTTTGAAATGGTTCAAACTGGTTTGAAATGGTTCAAACTGGTTTTAAATGGTTCAAACTGGTTTGAAATGGTGCAAACTGGTTTGAAATGGTTCAAACTGGTTTGAAATGGTGCAAACTGGTTTCAAATAGCTCAAACCGGTTTGAAATGGTTCAAACTGGTTTGAAATGGTTCAAACTGGTTTGAAATGGTTCAAACTGGTTTGAAATGGTGCAAACTGGTTTGAAATGGTTCAAACTGGTTTGAAATGGTTCAAACTGGTTTGAAATGGTTCAAACTGGTTTGAAATGGTGCAAACTGGTTTGAAATGGTTCAAACTGGTTTGAAATGGTGCAAACTGGTTTCAAATAGCTCAAACCGGTTTGAAATGGTTCAAACTGGTTTGAAATGGTTCAATTTGGTTTGAACTGGTTCAAGTTGGTTTCTAGTTTTATTCGGTTTAAATTTATACTGGTTTAAAATGGTGCAAAATGGTGCAATTCAAATTTCTTTACAAGGTTCAAATTTGTTCGAAACGAGTCAAACTTGTTTAACATGGTTCAAACTTGTTTAAAATGCTTCAAACTTGTTTGAAATGCTTCAAACTTGTTTGAAATGCTTCAAACTTGTTTGAAATGCTTCAAACTTGTTTGAAATGCTTCAAACTTGTTTGAAATGTTTCAGACTTGTTGGAAATGCTTTAAACTTAATTAAAATGCTTCAAACTGGTTTCAAATGGTTCAAACTGGTTTAAAATGGTTCAAACTGGTTTTAAATGGCTCAAACTGGTTTGGAATGGTTCAAACTGGTTTCAAATGGTTCAAACTGTTTTAAAATGGATAAAACTTGTTTGAAATGGTTCAAACTGGTTTGAACTGGTTCAAACTGGTGTGAAATGGTTCAAACTGGTTTGAAATGGTTCAAACTGGGTTGAAATGGTTCAAACTGGTTTTAAATGGTTCAAACTGGTTTGAAATGGTTCAAACTGGTTTGAAATGGTTCAAACTGGTTTGAAATGGTTCAAACTGGTTTTAAATGGTTCAAACTGGTTTGAAATGGTTCAAACTGGTTTGAAATGGTTCAAACTGGTTTGAAATGGTTCAAACTGGTTTGAAATGGTTCAAACTGGTTTGAAATGGTTCAAACTGGTTTGAAATGGTTCAAACTGGTTTGAAATGGTTCAAACTGGTTTGAAATGGTTCAAACTGGTTTGAAATGGTTCAATTTGGTTTGAAATGGTTCAAACTGGTTTGAAATGGTTCAAACTGGTTTGAAATGGTTCAAACTGGTTTGAAATGGTTCAAACTGGTTTGAAATGGTTCAAACTGGTTTGAAATGGTTCAAACTGGTTTGAAATGGTGCAAACTGGTTTAAAATGGTTCAAACTGGTTTGAAATGGTTCAAACTGGTTTGAAATGGTTCAAACTGGTTTGAAATGGTGCAAACTGGTTTGAAATTGTTCAAACTGGTTTGAAATGGTGCAAACTGGTTTCAAATAACTCAAACCGGTTTGAAATGTTTCAAACTGGTTTGAAATGGTTCAATTTGGTTTGAACTGGTTCAAGTTGGTTTCTAGTTTTATTCGGTTTAAATTTATACTGGTTTATAATGGTGCAAAATGGTGCAATTCAAATTTCTTTACAAGGTTCAAATTTGTTGGAAACGAGTCAAACTTGTTTGAAATGCTTCAAACTTGTTTGAAATGCTTCAAACTTGTTTGAAATGCTTGAAACTTGTTTGAAATGCTTCAAACTTGTTTAAAATGGTTCAAACTTGTTTGAAATGCTTCAAACTTGTTTAAAATGGTTCAAACTGGTTTCAAAAAGTTTAAACTGGTTTGAAATGCTTCAAACTGGTTTGAAATGGTTCAAACTGGTTTGAAATGGTTCAAACTGGTTTTAAATGGCTCAAACTTTTTTGGAATGGTTCAAACTGGTTTCAAATGGTTCAAAATGTTTTAAAATGGTTAAAACTTGTTTGAAATGGTTCAAACTGGTTTGAACTGGTTCAAACTGGTGTGAAATGGTTTAAACCGGTTTGAAATGGTTCAAACTGGGTTGAAATGGTTCAAACTGGTTTTAAATGGTTCAAACTGGTTTGAAATAGTTCAAACTGGTTTTAAATGGTTCAAACTGGTTTGAAATGGTTCAAACTGGTTTGAAATGGTTCAAACTGGTTTGAAATGGTTCAATTTGGTGTGAAATGGTTCAAACTGGTTTGAAATGGTTCAAACTGGTTTGAAATGGTTCAAACTGGTTTGAAATGGTTCAAACTGGTTTGAAATGGTTCAAACTGGTTTGAAATGGTTCAAACTGGTTTGAAATGGTTCAAACTGGTTTGAAATGGTTCAAACTGGTTTGAAATGGTTCAAACTGGTTTGAAATGGTGCAAACTGGTTTGAAATGGTTCAAACTGGTTTGAAATGGTTCAAACTGGTTTGAAATGGTTCAAACTGGTTTGAAATGGTTCAAACTGGTTTGAAATGGTGCAAACTGGTTTGAAATGGTTCAAACTGGTTTGAAATGGTGCAAACTGGTTTCAAATAGCTCAAACCGGTTTGAAATGGTTCAAACTGGTTTGAAATGGTTCAATTTGGTTTGAACTGGTTCAAGTTGGTTTCTAGTTTTATTCGGTTTAAATTTATACTGGTTTATAATGGTGCAAAATGGTGCAATTCAAATTTCTATACAAGGTTCAAATTTGTTGGAAACGAGTCAAACTTGTTTAACATGGTTCAAACTTGTTTAAAATGCTTCAAACTTGTTTGAAATACTTCAAACTTGTTTGAAATGCTTCAAACTTGTTTAAAATGCTTCAAACTTGTTTGAAATGCTTCAAACTTGTTTGAAATGCTTCAAACTTGTTTGAAATGCTTCAAACTTGTTTAAAAAGGTTCAAACTTGTTTGAAATGCTTCAAACTTGTTTGAAATGCTTCAAACTTGTTTAAAATGGTTCAAACTGGTTTCAAAAAGTTTAAACTGGTTCGAAATGCTTCAAACTTGTTTAAAATGCTTCAGACTTGTTTGAAATGCTTCAAACTTGTTTTAAATGCTTCAAACTGGTTTGAAATGGTTCAAACTGGTTTTAAATGGTTCAAACTGGTTTGAAATGCTTCAAACTGGTTTCAAATGGTTCAAACTGGTTTCAAATGGTTCAAACTGGTTTGAAATGGTTCAAACTGGTTTGAAATGGTTCAAACTGGTTTGAAATGGTTCAAACTGGTTTTAAAGGTTCAAACTGGTTTAAATTGGTTCAAACTGGTTTTAAATGGTTCAAACTGGTTTGAAATGGTTCAAACTGGTTTGAAATGGTTCAAACTGGTTTGAAATGGTTCAAACTGGCTTCAAATGGTCCAAACTGGTTTAAAATGGTTCCAACTGGTTTGAAATGGTTCAAACTTGTTTGAAATGGTTCAAACTGGTTTGAAATGGTTCAAACTGGTTTAAAATGGTGCAAACTGGTTTCAAATAGCTCAAACCGGTTTGAAATGGTTCCAACTGGTTTGAAATGGTTCAAACTGGTTTGAAATGGTTCAAACTGGTTTGAAATGGTTCAAACTGGTTTCAAATGGTTCAAACTGGTTTGAAATGGTTCAAACTGGGTTGAAATGGTTCAAACTGGTTTGAAATGGTTCAAACTGGTTTGAAATGGTTCAAACTGGTTTGAAATGGTTCAAACTGGTTTGAAATGGTTCAAACTGGTTTGAAATGGTTCAAACTGGTTTAAAATGGTGCAAACTGGTTTCAAATAGCTCAAACCGGTTTGAAATGGTTCAAACTGGTTTGAAATGGTTCAATTTGGTTTGAACTGGTTCAAGTTGGTTTCTAGTTTTATTCGGTTTAAATTTATACTGGTTTAGAATGGTGCAAAATGGTGCAATTCAAATTTCTTTACAAGGTTCAAATTTGTTCGAAACGAGTCAAACTTGTTTAACATGGTTCAAACTTGTTTAAAATGCTTCAAACTTGTTTGAAATGCTTCAAACTTGTTTGAAATGCTTCAAACTTGTTTGAAATGTTTCAGACTTGTTGGAAATGCTTTAAACTTGTTTAAAATGCTTCAAACTGGTTTCAAATGGTTCAAACTGGTTTAAAATGGTTCAAACTGGTTTGAAATGCTTCAAACTTGTTTAAAATGGTTCAAACTGGTTTCAAAAAGTTTAAACTGGTTCGAAATGCTTCAAACTTGTTTAAAATGCTTCAGACTTGTTTGAAATGCTTCAAACTTGTTTTAAATGCTTCAAACTGGTTTGAAATGGTTCAAACTGGTTTTAAATGGTTCAAACTGGTTTGAAATGCTTCAAACTGGTTTCAAATGGTTCAAACTGGTTTCAAATGGTTCAAACTGGTTTGAAATGGTTCAAACTGGTTTGAAATGGTTCAAACTGGTTTAAATTGGTTCAAACTGGTTTTAAATGGTTCAAACTGGTTTTAAATGGTTCAAACTGGTTTGAAATGGTTCAAACTGGTTTGAAATGGTTCAAACTGGTTTTAAATGGTTCAAACTGGTTTGAACTGGTTCAAACTGGTTTAAAATGGTTCCAACTGGTTTGAAATGGTTCAAACTTGTTTGAAATGGTTCAAACTTGTTTGAAATGGTTCAAACTTGTTTGAAATGGTTCAAACTGGTTTGAAATGGTTCCAACTGGTTTCAAATGGTTCAAACTGGTTTCAAATGGTTCAAACTGGTTTGAAATGGTTCAAACTGGTTTGAAATGGTTCAAACTGGTTTCAAATGGTTCAAACTGGTTTGAAATGGTTCAAACTGGTTTGAAATGGTTCAAACTGGTTTTAAATGGTTCAAACTGGTTTGAAATGGTTCAAACTGGTTTGAAATGGTTCAAACTGGTTTGAAATGGTTCAAACTGGTTTGAAATGGTTCAAACTGGTTTGAAATGGTTCAAACTGGTTTAAAATGGTTCAAACTGGTTTGAAATGGTTCAAACTGGTTTGAAATGGTGCAAACTGGTTTGAAATGGTTCAAACTGGTTTGAAATGGTTCAAACTGGTTTAAAATGGTTCAAACTGGTTTGAAATGGTGCAAACTGGTTTGAAATGGTTCAAACTGGTTTGAAATGGTGCAAACTGGTTTCAAATAGCTCAAACCGGTTTGAAATGGTTCAAACTGGTTTGAAATGGTTCAAACTGGTTTTAAATGGTTCAAACTGGTTTGAAATGGTTCAAACTGGTTTGAAATGGTTCAAACTGGTTTGAAATGGTTCAAACTGGTTTGAAATGGTTCAAACTGGTTTGAAATGGTTCAAACTGGTTTAAAATGGTTCAAACTGGTTTGAAATGGTTCAAACTGGTTTGAAATGGTGCAAACTGGTTTGAAATGGTTCAAACTGGTTTGAAATGGTTCAAACTGGTTTAAAATGGTTCAAACTGGTTTGAAATGGTGCAAACTGGTTTGAAATGGTTCAAACTGGTTTGAAATGGTGCAAACTGGTTTCAAATAGCTCAAACCGGTTTGAAATGGTTCAAACTGGTTTGAAATGGTTCAATTTGGTTTGAACTGGTTCAAGTTGGTTTCTAGTTTTATTCGGTTTAAATTTATACTGGTTTAGAATGGTGCAAAATGGTGCAATTCAAATTTCTTTACAAGGTTCAAATTTGTTGGAAACGAGTCAAACTTGTTTGAAATGCTTCAAACTTGTTTGAAATGCTTCAAACTTGTTTGAAATGCTTGAAACTTGTTTGAAATGCTTCAAACTTGTTTAAAATGGTTCAAACTTGTTTGAAATGCTTCAAACTTGTTTAAAATGGTTCAAACTGGTTTCAAAAAGTTTAAACTGGTTTGAAATGCTTCAAACTGGTTTGAAATGGTTCAAACTGGTTTAAATTGGTTCAAACTGGTTTTAAATGGTTCAAACTGGTTTTAAATGGTTCAAACTGGTTTGAAATGGTTCAAACTGGTTTGAAATGGTTCAAACTGGTTTGAAATGGTTCAAACTGGTTTCAAATGGTTCAAACTGGTTTGAAATGGTTCAAACTGGCTTCAAATGGTCCAAACTGGTTTAAAATGGTTCCAACTGGTTTGAAATGGTTCAAACTTGTTTGAAATGGTTCAAACTTGTTTGAAATGGTTCAAACTGGTTTGAAATGGTTCAAACTGGTTTAAAATGGTGCAAACTGGTTTCAAATAGCTCAAACCGGTTTGAAATGGTTCCAACTGGTTTGAAATGGTTCAAACTGGTTTGAAATGGTTCAAACTGGTTTGAAATGGTTCAAACTGGTTTCAAATGGTTCAAACTGGTTTGAAATGGTTCAAACTGGGTTGAAATGGTTCAAACTGGTTTGAAATGGTTCAAACTGGTTTGAAATGGTTCAAACTGGTTTGAAATGGTTCAAACTGGTTTGAAATGGTTCAAACTGGTTTGAAATGGTTCAAACTGGTTTGAAATGGTTCAAACTGGTTTAAAATGGTGCAAACTGGTTTCAAATAGCTCAAACCGGTTTGAAATGGTTCAAACTGGTTTGAAATGGTTCAATTTGGTTTGAACTGGTTCAAGTTGGTTTCTAGTTTTATTCGGTTTAAATTTATACTGGTTTAGAATGGTGCAAAATGGTGCAATTCAAATTTCTTTACAAGGTTCAAATTTGTTCGAAACGAGTCAAACTTGTTTAACATGGTTCAAACTTGTTTAAAATGCTTCAAACTTGTTTGAAATGCTTCAAACTTGTTTGAAATGCTTCAAACTTGTTTGAAATGTTTCAGACTTGTTGGAAATGCTTTAAACTTGTTTAAAATGCTTCAAACTGGTTTCAAATGGTTCAAACTGGTTTAAAATGGTTCAAACTGGTTTGAAATGCTTCAAACTTGTTTAAAATGGTTCAAACTGGTTTCAAAAAGTTTAAACTGGTTCGAAATGCTTCAAACTTGTTTAAAATGCTTCAGACTTGTTTGAAATGCTTCAAACTTGTTTTAAATGCTTCAAACTGGTTTGAAATGGTTCAAACTGGTTTTAAATGGTTCAAACTGGTTTGAAATGCTTCAAACTGGTTTCAAATGGTTCAAACTGGTTTCAAATGGTTCAAACTGGTTTGAAATGGTTCAAACTGGTTTGAAATGGTTCAAACTGGTTTAAATTGGTTCAAACTGGTTTTAAATGGTTCAAACTGGTTTTAAATGGTTCAAACTGGTTTGAAATGGTTCAAACTGGTTTGAAATGGTTCAAACTGGTTTTAAATGGTTCAAACTGGTTTAAACTGGTTCAAACTGGTTTAAAATGGTTCCAACTGGTTTGAAATGGTTCAAACTTGTTTGAAATGGTTCAAACTTGTTTGAAATGGTTCAAACTGGTTTGAAATGGTTCCAACTGGTTTCAAATGGTTCAAACTGGTTTGAAATGGTTCAAACTGGTTTGAAATGGTTCAAACTGGTTTCAAATGGTTCAAACTGGTTTGAAATGGTTCAAACTGGTTTGAAATGGTTCAAACTGGTTTTAAATGGTTCAAACTGGTTTGAAATGGTTCAAACTGGTTTGAAATGGTTCAAACTGGTTTGAAATGGTTCAAACTGGTTTGAAATGGTTCAAACTGGTTTGAAATGGTTCAAACTGGTTTAAAATGGTTCAAACTGGTTTGAAATGGTTCAAACTGGTTTGAAATGGTGCAAACTGGTTTGAAATGGTTCAAACTGGTTTGAAATGGTGCAAACTGGTTTGAAATGGTTCAAACTGGTTTGAAATGGTGCAAACTGGTTTCAAATAGCTCAAACCGGTTTGAAATGGTTCAAACTGGTTTGAAATGGTTCAATTTGGTTTGAACTGGTTCAAGTTGGTTTCTAGTTTTATTCGGTTTAAATTTATACTGGTTTAGAATGGTGCAAAATGGTGCAATTCAAATTTCTTTACAAGGTTCAAATTTGTTGGAAACGAGTCAAACTTGTTTGAAATGCTTCAAACTTGTTTGAAATGCTTCAAACTTGTTTGAAATGGTTCAAACTGGTTTTGAATGGTTCAAACTGGTTTTAAATGGTTCAAACTGGTTTTAAATGGTTCAAACTGGTTTTAAATGGTTCAAACTGGTTTAAACTGGTTCAAACTGGTTTGAAATGGTTCCAACTGGTTTAAAATGGTTCAAACTGGTTTCAAAAAGTTCAAACTGTTTTGAAATGCTTTAAACTTGTTTGAATATCTTCAGACTTGTTTGAAATGCTTCAAACTTGTTTAAAATGCTTCAAACTGGTTTCAAATGGTTCAAACTGGTTTGAAATGGTTCAAACTGGTTTGAAATGGTTCAAACTGGTTTCAAATGGTTCAAACTGGTTTGAAATGGTTCAAACTGGTTTCAAATGGTTCAAACTTTTTTGGAATGGTTCAAACTGGTTTGAAATGGTTCAAACTGGTTTGAAATGGTTCAAACTGGTTTGAAATGGTTCAAACTGGTTTGAAATGGTTCAATTTGGTTTGAACTGGTTCAAGTTGGTTTCTAGTTCTATTCGGTTTAAATTTATACTGGTTTAGAATGGTGCAAAATGGTGCAATTCAAATTTCTTTACAAGGTTCAAATTTGTTCGAAACGAGTCAAACTTGTTTAAAATGGTTCAAACTTGTTTGAAATGCTTCAAACTTGTTTGAAATGCTTCAAACTTGTTTGAAATGCTTCAAACTTGTTTGAAATGCTTCAAACTTGTTTGAAATGCTTCAAACTTGTTTGAAATTCTTCAAACTTGTTTGAAATGCTTCAAACTTGTTTGAAATGCTTCAAACTTGTTTGAAATGCTTCAAACTTGTTTAAAATGGTTCAAACTGGTTTCAAAAAGTTCAAACTGGTTTGAAATGCTTTAAACTTGTTTGAAATATTTCAAACTTGTTTAAAATGCTTCAAACTGGTTTCAAATGGTTCAAACTGGTTTCAAATGGTTCAAACTGGTTTGAAATGGTTCAAACTGGTTTGAAATGCTTCAAACTTGTTTAAAATGCTTCAAACTGGTTTGGAATGGTTCAAACTGGTTTGAAATGGTTCAAACTGGTTTGAAATGGTTCAAACTGGTTTGAAATGGTTCAAACTGGTTTGAAATGGTTCAAACTGGTTTGAAATGGTTCAAACTGGTTTGAAATGGTTCAAACTGGTTTGAAATAGTTCAAACTGGTTTGAAATAGTTCAAACTGGTTTGAAATGGTTCAAACTGGTTTGAAATGGTTCAAACTGGTTTGAAATGGTTCAAACTGGTTTGAAATGGTTCAAACTGGTTTGAAATGGTGCAAACTGGTTTGAAATGGTTCAAACTGGTTTGAAATGGTTCAAACTGGTTTGAAATGGTGCAAACTGGTTTGAAATGGTTCAAACTGGTTTGAAATGGTGCAAACCTGTTTCAAATAGCTCTAACCGGTTTGAAATGGTTCAAACTGGTTTAAAATGGTTCAATTTGGTTTGAACTGGTTCAAGTTGGTTTCTAGTTTTATTCGGTTTAAATTTATACTGGTTTATAATGGTGCAAAATGGTGCAATTCAAATTTCTTTACAAGGTTCAAATTTGTTCGAAACGAGTCAAACTTGTTTAAAATGGTTCAAACTTGTTTGAAATGCTTCAAACTTGTTTGAAATGCTTCAAACTTGTTTGAAATGCTTCAAACTTGTTTGAAATGCTGCAAACTTGTTTGAAATGCTTTAAACTTGTTTGAAATGCTTTAAACTTGTTTGAAATGCTTCAAACTTGTTTAAAATGCTTCAAACTTGTTTAAAATGCTTCAAACTGGTTTCAAATGGTTCAAACTGGTTTGAAATGGTTCAAACTGGTTTGAAATGGTTCAAACTGGTTTGAAATGGTTAAAACTTGTTTGAAATGCTTCAAACTTGTTTAAAATGGTTAAAACTGGTTTCAAAAAGTTTAAACTGGTTTGAAATGCTTCAAACTTGTTTGAAATGCTTCAGACTTGTTTAAAATGCTTCAAACTTGTTTAAAATGCTTCAAACTGGTTTCAAATGGTTCAAACTGGTTTGAAATGGTTCAAACTGGTTTGAAATGGTTCAAACTGGTTTGAAATGGTTCAAACTGGTTTGAAATGGTTCAAACTTTTTTAAAATGGTTCAAACTGGTTTGAAATGGTTCAAACTGGTTTTGAATGGTTCAAACTGGTTTTAAATGGTTCAAACTGGTTTTAAATGGTTCAAACTGGTTTTAAATGGTTCAAACTGGTTTAAACTGGTTCAAACTGGTTTGAAATGGTTCCAACTGGTTTAAAATGGTTCAAACTGGTTTCAAAAAGTTCAAACTGGTTTGAAATGCTTTAAACTTGTTTGAATATCTTCAGACTTGTTTGAAATGCTTCAAACTTGTTTAAAATGCTTCAAACTGGTTTCAAATGGTTCAAACTGGTTTGAAATGGTTCAAACTGGTTTGAAATGGTTCAAACTGGTTTCAAATGGTTCAAACTGGTTTGAAATGGTTCAAACTGGTTTCAAATGGTTTAAACTTTTTTGAAATGGTTCAAACTGGTTTGAAATGGTTCAAACTGGTTTGAAATGGTTCAAACTGGTTTGAAATGGTTCAATTTGGTTTGAACTGGTTCAAGTTGGTTTCTAGTTCTATTCGGTTTAAATTTATACTGGTTTAGAATGGTGCAAAATGGTGCAATTCAAATTTCTTTACAAGGTTCAAATTTGTTCGAAACGAGTCAAACTTGTTTAAAATGGTTCAAACTTGTTTGAAATGCTTCAAACTTGTTTGAAATGCTTCAAACTTGTTTGAAATGCTTCAAACTTGTTTGAAATGCTTCAAACTTGTTTGAAATGCTTCAAACTTGTTTGAAATTCTTCAAACTTGTTTGAAATGCTTCAAACTTGTTTGAAATGCTTCAAACTTGTTTGAAATGCTTCAAACTTGTTTAAAATGCTTCAAACTGGTTTGGAATGGTTCAAACTGGTTTGAAATGGTTCAAACTGGTTTGAATTGGTTCAAACTGGTTTGAAATGGTTCAAACTGGTTTGAAATGGTTCAAACTGGTTTGAAATGGTTCAAACTGGTTTGAAATGGTTCAAACTGGTTTGAAATGGTTCAAACTGGTTTGAAATGGTTCAAACTGGTTTGAAATGGTTCAAACTGGTTTGAAATGGTTCAAACTGGTTTGAAATGGTTCAAACTGGTTTGAAATAGTTCAAACTGGTTTGAAATGGTTCAAACTGGTTTGAAATGGTTCAAACTGGTTTGAAATGGTTCAAACTGGTTTGAAATGGTTCAAACTGGTTTGAAATGGTTCAAACTGGTTTGAAATGGTGCAAACTGGTTTGAAATGGTTCAAACTGGTTTGAAATGGTTCAAACTGGTTTGAAATGGTGCAAACTGGTTTGAAATGGTTCAAACTGGTTTGAAATGGTGCAAACCTGTTTCAAATAGCTCAAACCGGTTTGAAATGGTTCAAACTGGTTTGAAATGGTGCAAACTGGTTTCAAATAGCTCAAACCGGTTTGAAATGGTTCAAACTGGTTTGAAATGGTTCAATTTGGTTTGAACTGGTTCAAGTTGGTTTCTAGTTTTATTCGGTTTAAATTTATACTGGTTTAGAATGGTGCAAAATGGTGCAATTCAAATTTCTTTACAAGGTTCAAATTTGTTGGAAACGAGTCAAACTTGTTTGAAATGCTTCAAACTTGTTTGAAATGCTTCAAACTTGTTTGAAATGCTTCAAACTTGTTTGAAATGCTTGAAACTTGTTTGAAATGCTTCAAACTTGTTTAAAATGGTTCAAACTGGTTTCAAAAAGTTTAAACTGGTTTGAAATGCTTCAAACTGGTTTGAAATGGTTCAAACTGGTTTGAAATGGTTCAAACTGGTTTGAATGGCTCAAACTGGTTTGGAATGGTTCAAACTGGTTTCAAATGGTTCAAACTGTTTTAAAATGGTTAAAACCTATTTGAAATGGTTCAAACTGGTTTGAACTGGTTCAAACTGGTGTGAAATGGTTCAAACTGGTTTGAAATGGTTCAAACTGGGTTGAAATGGTTCAAACTGGTTTCAAATGGTTCAAACTGGTTTGAAATGGTTCAAACTGGTTTGAAATGGTTCAAACTGGTTTGAAATGGTTCAAACTGGTTTTAAATGGTTCAAACTGGTTTGAAATGGTTCAAACTGGTTTGAAATGGTTCAAACTGGTTTGAAATGGTTCAAACTGGTTTGAAATGGTTCAAACTGGTTTGAAATGGTTCAAACTGGTTTGAAATGGTTCAAACTGGTTTGAAATGGTTCAAACTGGTTTGAAATGGTTCAAACTGGTTTGAAATGGTTCAAACTGGTTTGAAATGGTTCAAACTGGTTTGAAATGGTGCAAACTGGTTTGAAATGGTTCAAACTGGTTTGAAATGGTTCAAACTGGTTTGAAATGGTTCAAACTGGTTTGAAATGGTGCAAACTGGTTTGAAATGGTTCAAACTGGTTTGAAATGGTGCAAACTGGTTTGAAATGGTTCAAACTGGTTTGAAATGGTGCAAACTGGTTTCAAATAGCTCAAACCGGTTTGAAATGGTTCAAACTGGTTTGAAATGGTTCAATTTGGTTTGAACTGGTTCAAGTTGGTTTCTAGTTTAATTCGGTTTAAATTTATACTGGTTTATAATGGTGCAAAATGGTGCAATTCAAATTTCTATACAAGGTCCAAATTTGTTGGAAACGAGTCAAACTTGTTTGAAATGCTTCAAACTTGTTTGAAATGCTTTAAACTTGTTTGAAATGCTTGAAACTTGTTTGAAATGCTTCAAACTTGTTTAAAATGGTTCAAACTTGTTTGAAATGCTTCAAACTTGTTTAAAATGGTTCAAACTGGTTTCAAAAAGTTTAAACTGGTTTGAAATGCTTCAAACTTGTTTGAAATGCTTCAGACTTGTTTGAAATGCTTCAAACTTGTTTAAAATGCTTCAAACTGGTTTCAAATGGTTCAAACTGCTTTCAAATGGTTCAAACTGGTTTGAAATGCTTCAAACTGGTTTTAAATGGTTCAAACTGGTTTGAAATGGTTCAAACTGGTTTGAAATGGTTCAAACTGGTTTGAAATGGTGCAAACTGGTTTTAAATGGTGCAAACTGGTTTCAAATAGCTCAAACCGGTTTGAAATGGTTCAAACTGGTTTGAAATGGTTCAATTTGGTTTGAACTGGTTCAAGTTGGTTTCTAGTTTTATTCGGTTTAAATTTATACTGGTTTAGAATGGTGCAAAATGGTGCAATTCAAATTTCTTTACAAGGTTCAAATTTGTTCGAAACGAGTCAAACTTGTTTAAAATGGTTCAAACTTGTTTGAAATGCTTCAAACTTGTTTGAAATGCTTCAAACTTGTTTGAAATGCTTCAAACTTGTTTGAAATGCTTCAAACTTGTTTGAAATGCTTCAAACTTGTTTGAAATTCTTCAAACTTGTTTGAAATGCTTCAAACTTGTTTGAAATGCTTCAAACTTGTTTGAAATGCTTCAAACTTGTTTAAAATGCTTCAAACTGGTTTGGAATGGTTCAAACTGGTTTGAAATGGTTCAAACTGGTTTGAATTGGTTCAAACTGGTTTGAAATGGTTCAAACTGGTTTGAAATGGTTCAAACTGGTTTGAAATGGTTCAAACTGGTTTGAAATGGTTCAAACTGGTTTGAAATGGTTCAAACTGGTTTGAAATGGTTCAAACTGGTTTGAAATGGTTCAAACTGGTTTGAAATGGTTCAAACTGGTTTGAAATGGTTCAAACTGGTTTGAAATAGTTCAAACTGGTTTGAAATGGTTCAAACTGGTTTGAAATGGTTCAAACTGGTTTGAAATGGTTCAAACTGGTTTGAAATGGTTCAAACTGGTTTGAAATGGTTCAAACTGGTTTGAAATGGTGCAAACTGGTTTAAAATGGTTCAAACTGGTTTGAAATGGTTCAAACTGGTTTGAAATGGTGCAAACTGGTTTGAAATGGTTCAAACTGGTTTGAAATGGTGCAAACCTGTTTCAAATAGCTCAAACCGGTTTGAAATGGTTCAAACTGGTTTGAAATGGTGCAAACTGGTTTCAAATAGCTCAAACCGGTTTGAAATGGTTCAAACTGGTTTGAAATGGTTCAATTTGGTTTGAACTGGTTCAAGTTGGTTTCTAGTTTTATTCGGTTTAAATTTATACTGGTTTAGAATGGTGCAAAATGGTGCAATTCAAATTTCTTTACAAGGTTCAAATTTGTTGGAAACGAGTCAAACTTGTTTGAAATGCTTCAAACTTGTTTGAAATGCTTCAAACTTGTTTGAAATGCTTCAAACTTGTTTGAAATGCTTGAAACTTGTTTGAAATGCTTCAAACTTGTTTAAAATGGTTCAAACTGGTTTCAAAAAGTTTAAACTGGTTTGAAATGCTTCAAACTGGTTTGAAATGGTTCAAACTGGTTTGAAATGGTTCAAACTGGTTTGAATGGCTCAAACTGGTTTGGAATGGTTCAAACTGGTTTCAAATGGTTCAAACTGTTTTAAAATGGTTAAAACCTATTTGAAATGGTTCAAACTGGTTTGAACTGGTTCAAACTGGTGTGAAATGGTTCAAACTGGTTTGAAATGGTTCAAACTGGGTTGAAATGGTTCAAACTGGTTTCAAATGGTTCAAACTGGTTTGAAATGGTTCAAACTGGTTTGAAATGGTTCAAACTGGTTTGAAATGGTTCAAACTGGTTTTAAATGGTTCAAACTGGTTTGAAATGGTTCAAACTGGTTTGAAATGGTTCAAACTGGTTTGAAATGGTTCAAACTGGTTTGAAATGGTTCAAACTGGTTTGAAATGGTTCAAACTGGTTTGAAATGGTTCAAACTGGTTTGAAATGGTTCAAACTGGTTTGAAATGGTTCAAACTGGTTTGAAATGGTTCAAACTGGTTTGAAATGGTTCAAACTGGTTTGAAATGGTGCAAACTGGTTTGAAATGGTTCAAACTGGTTTGAAATGGTTCAAACTGGTTTGAAATGGTTCAAACTGGTTTGAAATGGTGCAAACTGGTTTGAAATGGTTCAAACTGGTTTGAAATGGTGCAAACTGGTTTGAAATGGTTCAAACTGGTTTGAAATGGTGCAAACTGGTTTCAAATAGCTCAAACCGGTTTGAAATGGTTCAAACTGGTTTGAAATGGTTCAATTTGGTTTGAACTGGTTCAAGTTGGTTTCTAGTTTAATTCGGTTTAAATTTATACTGGTTTATAATGGTGCAAAATGGTGCAATTCAAATTTCTATACAAGGTCCAAATTTGTTGGAAACGAGTCAAACTTGTTTGAAATGCTTCAAACTTGTTTGAAATGCTTTAAACTTGTTTGAAATGCTTGAAACTTGTTTGAAATGCTTCAAACTTGTTTAAAATGGTTCAAACTTGCTTGAAATGCTTCAAACTTGTTTAAAATGGTTCAAACTGGTTTCAAAAAGTTTAAACTGGTTTGAAATGCTTCAAACTTGTTTGAAATGCTTCAGACTTGTTTGAAATGCTTCAAACTTGTTTAAAATGCTTCAAACTGGTTTCAAATGGTTCAAACTGCTTTCAAATGGTTCAAACTGGTTTGAAATGCTTCAAACTGGTTTTAAATGGTTCAAACTGGTTTGAAATGGTTCAAACTGGTTTGAAATGGTTCAAACTGGTTTGAAATGGTGCAAACTGGTTTTAAATGGTGCAAACTGGTTTCAAATAGCTCAAACCGGTTTGAAATGGTTCAAACTGGTTTGAAATGGTTCAATTTGGTTTGAACTGGTTCAAGTTGGTTTCTAGTTTTATTCGGTTTAAATTTATACTGGTTTAGAATGGTGCAAAATGGTGCAATTCAAATTTCTTTACAAGGTTCAAATTTGTTCGAAACGAGTCAAACTTGTTTAAAATGGTTCAAACTTGTTTAAAATGCTTCAAACTTGTTTGAAATGCTTCAAACTTGTTTGAAATGCTTCAAACTTGTTTGAAATGCTTCAAACTTGTTTGAAATGCTTCAAACTTGTTTGAAATGCTTTAAACTTGTTTAAAATGCTTCAAACTTGTTGGAAATGCTTCAAACTTGTTTGAAATGGTTCAAACTTGTTTGAAATGGTTCAAACTGGTTTGAAATGGTTCCAACTGGTTTCAAATGGTTCAAACTGGTTTGAAATGGTTCAAACTGGTTTGAAATGGTTCAAACTGGTTTCAAATGGTTCAAACTGGTTTGAAATGGTTCAAACTGGTTTGAAATGGTTCAAACTGGTTTTAAATGGTTCAAACTGGTTTGAAATGGTTCAAACTGGTTTGAAATGGTTCAAACTGGTTTGAAATGGTTCAAACTGGTTTGAAATGGTTCAAACTGGTTTGAATGGTTCAAACTGGTTTAAAATGGTTCAAACTGGTTTGAAATGGTTCAAACTGGTTTGAAATGGTTCAAACTGGTTTGAAATGGTTCAAACTGGTTTGAAATGGTTCAAACTGGTTTGAAATGGTTCAATTTGGTTTGAAATGGTTCAAACTGGTTTGAAATGGTTCAAACTGGTTTGAAATGGTTCAAACTGGTTTGAAATGGTTCAAACTGGTTTGAAATGTTTCAGACTTGTTGGAAATGCTTTAAACTTGTTTAAAATGCTTCAAACTGGTTTCAAATGGTTCAAACTGGTTTAAAATGGTTCAAACTGGTTTGAAATGGTTCAAACGTGTTTAAAATGGTTCAAACTGGTTTCAAAAAGTTTAAACTGGTTTGAAATGCTTCAAACTTGTTTGAAATGCTTCAGACTTGTTTGAAATGCTTCAAACTTGTTTAAAATGCTTCAAACTTGTTTAAAATGGTTCAAACTGGTTTCAAAAAGTTTAAACTGGTTCGAAATGCTTCAAACTTGTTTAAAATGCTTCAGACTTGTTTGAAATGCTTCAAACTTGTTTGAAATGCTTTAAACTTGTTTGAAATGCTTGAAACTTGTTTGAAATGCTTCAAACTTGTTTAAAATGGTTCAAACTTGTTTGAAATGCTTCAAACTTGTTTAAAATGGTTCAAACTGGTTTCAAAAAGTTTAAACTGGTTTGAAATGCTTCAAACTTGTTTGAAATGCTTCAGACTTGTTTGAAATGCTTCAAACTTGTTTAAAATGCTTCAAACTGGTTTCAAATGGTTCAAACTGCTTTCAAATGGTTCAAACTGGTTTGAAATGCTTCAAACTGGTTTTAAATGGTTCAAACTGGTTTGAAATGGTTCAAACTGGTTTGAAATGGTTCAAACTGGTTTGAAATGGTGCAAACTGGTTTTAAATGGTGCAAACTGGTTTCAAATAGCTCAAACCGGTTTGAAATGGTTCAAACTGGTTTGAAATGGTTCAATTTGGTTTGAACTGGTTCAAGTTGGTTTCTAGTTTTATTCGGTTTAAATTTATACTGGTTTAGAATGGTGCAAAATGGTGCAATTCAAATTTCTTAACAAGGTTCAAATTTGTTCGAAACGAGTCAAACTTGTTTAAAATGGTTCAAACTTGTTTAAAATGCTTCAAACTTGTTTGAAATGCTTCAAACTTGTTTGAAATGCTTCAAACTTGTTTGAAATGCTTCAAACTTGTTTGAAATGCTTCAAACTTGTTTGAAATGCTTTAAACTTGTTTAAAATGCTTCAAACTTGTTGGAAATGCTTCAAACTTGTTTGAAATGCTTCAAACTTGTTTGAAATGCTTCAAACTTGTTTGAAATGGTTCAAACTGGTTTCAAAAAGTTTAAACTGGTTCAAAATGCTTCAAACTTGTTTAAAATGCTTCAGACTTGTTTGAAATGCTTCAAACTTGTTTAAAATGCTTCAAACTGGTTTGAAATGGTTCAAACTGGTTTTAAATGGTTCAAACTGGTTTGAAATGCTTCAAACTGGTTTCAAATGGTTCAAACTGGTTTGAAATGGTTCAAACTGGTTTGAAATGGTTCAAACTGGTTTCAAATGGTTCAAACTGGTTTGAAAAGTTCAAACTGGTTTCAAATGGTTCAAACTGGTTTGAAATGGTTCAAACTGGTTTTAAATGGTTCAAACTGGTTTGAAATGGTTCAAACTGGTTTGAAATGGTTCAAACTGGTTTGAAATGGTTCAAACTGGTTTGAAATGGTTCAAACTGGTTTGAAATGGTTCAAACTGGTTTGAAATGGTTCAAACTGGTTTGAAATGGTTCAAACTGGTTTGAAATGGTTCAAACTGGTTTGAAATGGTTCAAACTGGTTTGAAATGGTGCAAACTGGTTTGAAATGGTTCAAACTGGTTTGAAATGGTTCAAACTGGTTTGAAATGGTTCAAACTGGTTTGAAATGGTGCAAACTGGTTTGAAATGGTTCAAACTGGTTTAAAATGGTTCAAACTGGTTTGAAATGGTGCAAACTGGTTTGAAATGGTTCAAACTGGTTTGAAATGGTGCAAACTGGTTTCAAATAGCTCAAACCGGTTTGAAATGGTTCAAACTGGTTTGAAATGGTTCAATTTGGTTTGAACTGGTTCAAGTTGGTTTCTAGTTTTATTCGGTTTAAATTTATACTGGTTTAGAATGGTGCAAAATGGTGCAATTCAAATTTCTTTACAAGGTTCAAATTTGTTCGAAACGAGTCAAACTTGTTTAACATGGTTCAAACTTGTTTAAAATGCTTCAAACTTGTTTGAAATGCTTCAAACTTGTTTGAAATGCTTCAAACTTGTTTGAAATGTTTCAGACTTGTTGGAAATGCTTAAAACTTGTTTAAAATGCTTCAAACTGGTTTCAAATGGTTCAAACTGGTTTAAAATGGTTCAAACTGGTTTGAAATGCTTCAAACTTGTTTAAAATGCTTCAAACTGGTTTCAAATGGTTCAAACTGGTTTGAAATGGTTCAAACTGGTTTGAAATGGTTCAAACTGGTTTTAAATGGCTCAAACTGGTTTGGAATGGTTCAAACTGGTTTCAAATGGTTCAAACTGTTTTAAAATGGTTAAAACTTGTTTGAAATGGTTCAAACTGGTTTGAACTGGTTCAAACTGGTGTGAAATGGTTCAAACTGGTGTGAATTGGTTCAAACTGGTTTGAAATGGTTCAAACTGGGTTAAAATGGTTCAAACTGGTTTTAAATGGTTCAAACTGGTTTGAAATGGTTCAAACTGGTTTTAAATGGTTCAAACTGGTTTGAAATGGTTCAAACTGGTTTGAAATGGTGCAAACTGGTTTCAAATAGCTCAAACCGGTTTGAAATGGTTCAAACTGGTTTGAAATGGTTCAATTTGGTTTGAACTGGTTCAAGTTGGTTTCTAGTTTTATTCGGTTTAAATTTATACTGGTTTAGAATGGTGCAAAATGGTGCAATTCAAATTTCTTTACAAGGTTCAAATTTGTTCGAAACGAGTCAAACTTGTTTAACATGGTTCAAACTTGTTTAAAATGCTTCAAACTTGTTTGAAATGCTTCAAACTTGTTTGAAATGCTTCAAACTTGTTTGAAATGCTTCAAACTTGTTTGAAATGCTTCAAACTTGTTTGAAATGCTTCAAACTTGTTTGAAATGCTTCAAACTTGTTTAAAATGGTTCAAACTGGTTTCAAAAAGTTTAAACTGGTTCGAAATGCTTCAAACTTGTTTAAAATGCTTCAGACTTGTTTGAAATGCTTCAAACTTGTTTAAAATGCTTCAAACTGGTTTGAAATGGTTCAAACTGGTTTTAAATGGTTCAAACTGGTTTGAAATGCTTCAAACTGGTTTCAAATGGTTCAAACTGGTTTCAAATGGTTTAAACTGGTTTGAAATGCTTCAAACTGGTTTGAAATGGTTCAAACTGGTTTGAAATGGTTTAAACTGGTTTGAAATGGTTCAAAATGGTTTCAAATGGTTCAAACTGGTTTTAAATGGTTCAAACTGGTTTGAACTGGTTTAAACTGGTTTGAACTGGTTCAAACTGGTTTGAAATGGTTCCAACTGGTTTGAAATGGTTCAAACTAGTTTGAACTGGTTTAAACTGGTTTGAACTGGTTCAAACTGGTTTGAAATGGTTCCAACTGGTTTGAAATGGTTCAAACTTGTTTGAAATGGTTCAGACTGGTTTGAAATGGTTCAAACTGGTTTTAAATGGTTCAAACTGGTTTGAAATGGTGCAAACTGGTTTGAAATGGTTCAAACTGGTTTGAAATGGTTCAAACTGGTTTGAAATGGTGCAAACTGGTTTGAAATGGTTCAAACTGGTTTGAAATGGTTCAAACTGGTTTGAAATGGTGCAAACTGGTTTGAAATGGTTCAAACTGGTTTGAAATGGTGCAAACTGGTTTCAAATAGCTCAAACCGGTTTGAAATGGTTCAAACTGGTTTGAAATGGTTCAATTTGGTTTGAACTGGTTCAAGTTGGTTTCTAGTTTTATTCGGTTTAAATTTATACTGGTTTAGAATGGTGCAAAATGGTGCAATTCAAATTTCTTTACAAGGTTCAAATTTGTTCGAAACGAGTCAAACTTGTTTAACATGGTTCAAACTTGTTTAAAATGCTTCAAACTTGTTTGAAATGCTTCAAACTTGTTTGAAATGCTTCAAACTTGTTTGAAATGTTTCAGACTTGTTGGAAATGCTTTAAACTTGTTTAAAATGCTTTAAACTGGTTTCAAATGGTTCAAACTGGTTTAAAATGGTTCAAACTGGTTTGAAATGCTTCAAACTTGTTTAAAATGCTTCAAACTGGTTTCAAATGGTTCAAACTGGTTTGAAATGGTTCAAACTGGTTTGAAATGGTTCAAACTGGTTTTAAATGGCTCAAACTGGTTTGGAATGGTTCAAACTGGTTTCAAATGGTTCAAACTGTTTTAAAATGGTTAAAACTTGTTTGAAATGGTTCAAACTGGTTTGAACTGGTTCAAACTGGTGTGAAATGGTTCAAACTGGTGTGAAATGGTTCAAACTGGTTTGAAATGGTTCAAACTGGGTTAAAATGGTTCAAACTGGTTTTAAATGGTTCAAACTGGTTTGAAATGGTTCAAACTGGTTTTAAATGGTTCAAACTGGTTTTAAATGGTTCAAACTGGTTTGAAATGGTTCAAACTGGTTTGAAATGGTGCAAACTGGTTTCAAATAGCTCAAACCGGTTTGAAATGGTTCAAACTGGTTTGAAATGGTTCAATTTGGTTTGAACTGGTTCAAGTTGGTTTCTAGTTTTATTCGGTTTAAATTTATACTGGTTTAGAATGGTGCAAAATGGTGCAATTCAAATTTCTTTACAAGGTTCAAATTTGTTCGAAACGAGTCAAACTTGTTTAACATGGTTCAAACTTGTTTAAAATGCTTCAAACTTGTTTGAAATGCTTCAAACTTGTTTGAAATGCTTCAAACTTGTTTGAAATGCTTCAAACTTGTTTGAAATGCTTCAAACTTGTTTGAAATGCTTCAAACATGTTTGAAATGCTTCAAACTTGTTTAAAATGGTTCAAACTGGTTTCAAAAAGTTTAAACTGGTTCGAAATGCTTCAAACTTGTTTAAAATGCTTCAGACTTGTTTGAAATGCTTCAAACTTGTTTAAAATGCTTCAAACTGGTTTGAAATGGTTCAAACTGGTTTTAAATGGTTCAAACTGGTTTGAAATGGTTCAAACTGGTTTGAAATGGTTCAAACTGGTTTGAAATGGTTCAAAATGGTTTGAAATGGTTCAAACTGGTTTGAAATGGTTCAAACTGGTTTCAAATGGTTCAAACTGGTTTTAAATGGTTCAAACTGGTTTGAAATGGTTCAAACTGGTTTTAAATGGTTCAAACTGGTTTTAAATGGTTCAAACTGGTTTGAAATGGTTCAAACTGGTTTGAAATGGTTCAAACTGGTTTTAAATGGTTCAAACTAGTTTGAACTGGTTTAAACTGGTTTGAACTGGTTCAAACTGGTTTGAAATGGTTCCAACTGGTTTGAAATGGTTCAAACTTGTTTGAAATGGTTCAGACTGGTTTGAAATGGTTCCAACTGGTTTGAAATGGTTCAAACTGGTTTGAAATGGTTCAAACTGGTTTCAAATGGTTCAAACTGGTTTGAAATGGTTCAAACTGGTGTGAAATGGTTCAAACTGGTTTTAAATGGTTCAAACTGGTTTGAACTGGTTCAAACTGGTTTGAAATGGTTCCAACTGGTTTGAAATGGTTCAAACTTGTTTGAAATGGTTCAAACTGGTTTGAAATGGTGCAAACTGGTTTCAAATGGTTCAAACTGGTTTCAAATGGTTCAAACTGGTTTGAAATGGTTCAATTTGGTTTGAACTGGTTCAAGTTGGTTTCTAGTTTTATTCGGTTTAAATTTATACTGGTTTAGAATGGTGCAAAATGGTGCAATTCAAATTTGTTTACAAGGTTCAAATTTGTTCGAAACGAGTCAAACTTGTTTAACATGGTTCAAACTTGTTTAAAATGCTTCAAACTTGTTTGAAATGCTTCAAACTTGTTTGAAATGCTTCAAACTTGTTTGAAATGCTTCAAACTTGTTTGAAATGTTTCAGACTTGTTGGAAATGCTTTAAACTTGTTTAAAATGCTTCAAACTGGTTTCAAATGGTTCAAACTGGTTTAAAATGGTTCAAACTGGTTTGAAATGCTTTAAACTTGTTTAAAATGCTTCAAACTGGTTTCAAATGGTTCAAACTGGTTTGAAATGGTTCAAACTGGTTTGAAATGGTTCAAACTGGTTTTAAATGGCTCAAACTGGTTTGGAATGGTTCAAACTGGTTTCAAATGGTTCAAACTGTTTTAAAATGGTTAAAACTTGTTTGAAATGGTTCAAACTGGTTTGAACTGGATCAAACTGGTGTGAAATGGTTCAAACTGGTGTGAAATGGTTTAAACTGGTTTGAAATGGTTCAAACTGGTTTCAAATGGTTCAAACTGGTTTGAAATGGATCAAACTGGTTTCAAATGGTTCAGACTGGTTTGAAATGGTTCAAACTGGTTTCAAATGGCTCAAAATGGTTTGAAATGGTTTAAAATGGTTTGAAATGGTTCAAACTGGTTTGAAATGGTGCAAACTGGTTTCAAATAGCTCAAACCGGTTTGAAATGGTTCAAACTGGTTTGAAATGGTTCAATTTGGTTTGAACTGGTTCAAGTTGGTTTCTAGTTTTATTCGGTTTAAATTTATACTGGTTTAGAATGGTGCAAAATGGTGCAATTCAAATTTCTTTACAAGGTTCAAATTTGTTCGAAACGAGTCAAACTTGTTTAACATGGTTCAAACTTGTTTAAAATGCTTCAAACTTGTTTGAAATGCTTCAAACTTGTTTGAAATGCTTCAAACTTGTTTGAAATGCTTCAAACTTGTTTGAAATGCTTCAAACTTGTTTGAAATGCTTCAAACTTGTTTGAAATGCTTCAAACTTGTTTGAAATGCTTCAAACTTGTTTGAAATGCTTCAAACTTGTTTAAAATGGTTCAAACTGGTTTGAAATGGTTCAAACTGGTTTGAAATGGTTCAAACTGGTGTGAAATGGTTCAAACTGGTGTGAAATGGTTCAAACTGGTTTGAAATGGTTCAAACTGGGTTGAAATGGTTCAAACTGGTTTTAAATGGTTCAAACTGGTTTAAATTGGTTCAAACTGGTTTTAAATGGTTCAAACTGGTTTGAAATGGTTCAAACTGGTTTGAAATGGTTCAATTTGGTTTGAAATGGTTCAAACTGGTTTGAAATGGTTCAAACTGGTTTGAAATGGTTCAAACTGGTTTGAAATGGTTCAAACTGGTTTGAAATGGTTCAAACTGGTTTGAAATGGTTCAAACTGGTTTGAAATGGTTCAAACTGGTTTGAAATGGTTCAAACTGGTTTGAAATGGTGCAAACTGGTTTGAAATGGTTCTAACTGGTTTGAAATGGTTCAAACTGGTTTGAAATGGTTCAAACTGGTTTGAAATGGTGCAAACTGGTTTGAAATGGTTCAAACTGGTTTGAAATGGTGCAAACTGGTTTGAAATGGTGCAAACTGGTTTGAAATGGTTCAGACTGGTTTGAAATGGTTCAATTTGGTTTGAACTGGTTCAAGTTGGTTTCTAGTTTTATTCGGTTTAAATTTATACTGGTTTAGAATGGTGCAAAATGGTGCATATCAAATTTCTTTACAAGGTTCAAATTTGTTCGAAACGAGTCAAACTTGTTTAACATGGTTCAAACTTGTTTAAAATGCTTCAAACTTGTTTGAAATGCTTCAAACTTGTTAAAAATGCTTCAAACTTGTTTGAAATGCTTCAAACTTGTTTGAAATGCTTCAAACTTGTTTGAAATGCTTCAAACTTGTTTGAAATGCTTCAAACTTGTTTGAAATGCTTCAAACTTGTTTGAAATGCTTCAAACTTGTTTAAAATGGTTCAAACTGGTTTCAAAAAGTTTAAACTGGTTCGAAATGCTTCAAACTTGTTTAAAATGCTTCAGACTTATTTGAAATGCTTCAAACTTGTTTAAAATGCTTCAAACTGGTTTGAAATGGTTCAAACTGGTTTTAAATGGTTCAAACTGGTTTGAAATGCTTCAAACTGGTTTCAAATGGTTCAAACTGGTTTCAAATGGTTCAAACTGGTTTCAAATGGTTCAAACTGGTTTGAAATGCTTCAAACTGGTTTGAAATGGTTCAAACTGGTTTGAAATGGTTCAAACTGGTTTGAAATGGTTCAAACTGGTTTGAAATGGTTCAAACTGGTTTTAAATGGTTCAAACTGGTTTGAACTGGTTCAAACTGGTTTGAAATGGTTCCAACTGGTTTGAAATGGTTCAAACTTGTTTGAAATGGTTCAAACTGGTTTGAAATGGTTCAAACTGGTTTGAAATGGTTCAAACTGGTTTCAAATGGTTCAAACTGGTTTGAAATGGTTCAAACTGGTTTCAAATGGTTCAAACTGGTTTGAAATGGATCAAACTGGTTTCAAATGGTTCAGACTGGTTTGAAATGGTTCAAACTGGTTTCAAATGGCTCAAAATGGTTTGAAATGGTTTAAAATGGTTTGAAATGGTTCAAACTGGTTTGAAATGGTGCAAACTGGTTTCAAATAGCTCAAACCGGTTTGAAATGGTTCAAACTGGTTTGAAATGGTTCAATTTGGTTTGAACTGGTTCAAGTTGGTTTTTAGTTTTATTCGGTTTAAATTTATACTGGTTTAGAATGGTGCAAAATGGTGCAATTCAAATTTCTTTACAAGGTTCAAATTTGTTCGAAACGAGTCAAACTTGTTTAACATGGTTCAAACTTGTTTAAAATGCTTCAAACTTGTTTGAAATGCTTCAAACTTGTTTGAAATGCTTCAAACTTGTTTGAAATGCTTCAAACTTGTTTGAAATGCTTCAAACTTGTTTGAAATGCTTCAAACTTGTTTGAAATGCTTCAAACTTGTTTGAAATGCTTCAAACTTGTTTGAAATGCTTCAAACTTGTTTAAAATGGTTCAAACTGGTTTGAAATGGTTCAAACTGGTTTGAAATGGTTCAAACTGGTGTGAAATGGTTCAAACTGGTGTGAAATGGTTCAAACTGGTTTGAAATGGTTCAAACTGGGTTGAAATGGTTCAAACTGGTTTTAAATGGTTCAAACTGGTTTAAATTGGTTCAAACTGGTTTTAAATGGTTCAAACTGGTTTGAAATGGTTCAAACTGGTTTGAAATGGTTCAATTTGGTTTGAAATGGTTCAAACTGGTTTGAAATGGTTCAAACTGGTTTGAAATGGTTCAAACTGGTTTGAAATGGTTCAAACTGGTTTGAAATGGTTCAAACTGGTTTGAAATGGTTCAAACTGGTTTGAAATGGTTCAAACTGGTTTGAAATGGTGCAAACTGGTTTGAAATGGTTCTAACTGGTTTGAAATGGTTCAAACTGGTTTGAAATGGTTCAAACTGGTTTGAAATGGTGCAAACTGGTTTGAAATGGTTCAAACTGGTTTGAAATGGTGCAAACTGGTTTGAAATGGTTCAAACTGGTTTGAAATGGTGCAAACTGGTTTGAAATGGTGCAAACTGGTTTGAAATGGTTCAGACTGGTTTGAAATGGTTCAATTTGGTTTGAACTGGTTCAAGTTGGTTTCTAGTTTTATTCGGTTTAAATTTATACTGGTTTAGAATGGTGCAAAATGGTGCATATCAAATTTCTTTACAAGGTTCAAATTTGTTCGAAACGAGTCAAACTTGTTTAACATGGTTCAAACTTGTTTAAAATGCTTCAAACTTGTTTGAAATGCTTCAAACTTGTTTGAAATGCTTCAAACTTGTTTGAAATGCTTCAAACTTGTTTGAAATGCTTCAAACTTGTTTGAAATGCTTCAAACTTGTTTGAAATGCTTCAAACTTGTTTGAAATGCTTCAAACTTGTTTGAAATGCTTCAAACTTGTTTGAAATGCTTCAAACTTGTTTAAAATGGTTCAAACTGGTTTCAAAAAGTTTAAACTGGTTCGAAATGCTTCAAACTTGTTTAAAATGCTTCAGACTTATTTGAAATGCTTCAAACTTGTTTAAAATGCTTCAAACTGGTTTGAAATGGTTCAAACTGGTTTTAAATGGTTCAAACTGGTTTGAAATGCTTCAAACTGGTTTCAAATGGTTCAAACTGGTTTCAAATGGTTCAAACTGGTTTCAAATGGTTCAAACTGGTTTGAAATGCTTCAAACTGGTTTGAAATGGTTCAAACTGGTTTGAAATGGTTCAAACTGGTTTGAAATGGTTCAAACTGGTTTGAAATGGTTCAAACTGGTTTTAAATGGTTCAAACTGGTTTGAACTGGTTCAAACTGGTTTGAAATGGTTCCAACTGGTTTGAAATGGTTCAAACTTGTTTGAAATGGTTCAAACTGGTTTGAAATGGTTCAAACTGGTTTGAAATGGTTCAAACTGGTTTCAAATGGTTCAAACTGGTTTGAAATGGTTCAAACTGGTTTCAAATGGTTCAAACTGGTTTGAAATGGTTCAAACTGGTTTCAAATGGTTCAAACTGGTTTGAAATGGATCAAACTGGTTTCAAATGGTTCAGACTGGTTTGAAATGGTTCAAACTGGTTTCAAATGGCTCAAAATGGTTTGAAATGGTTTAAAATGGTTTGAAATGGTTCAAACTGGTTTGAAATGGTGCAAACTGGTTTCAAATAGCTCAAACCGGTTTGAAATGGTTCAAACTGGTTTGAAATGGTTCAATTTGGTTTGAACTGGTTCAAGTTGGTTTCTAGTTTTATTCGGTTTAAATTTATACTGGTTTAGAATGGTGCAAAATGGTGCAATTCAAATTTCTTTACAAGGTTCAAATTTGTTCGAAACGAGTCAAACTTGTTTAACATGGTTCAAACTTGTTTAAAATGCTTCAAACTTGTTTGAAATGCTTCAAACTTGTTTGAAATGCTTCAAACTTGTTTGAAATGCTTCAAACTTGTTTGAAATGCTTCAAACTTGTTTGAAATGCTTCAAACTTGTTTGAAATGCTTCAAACTTGTTTGAAATGCTTCAAACTTGTTTAAAATGGTTCAAACTGGTTTGAAATGGTTCAAACTGGTTTGAAATGGTTCAAACTGGTGTGAAATGGTTCAAACTGGTGTGAAATGGTTCAAACTGGTTTGAAATGGTTCAAACTGGGTTGAAATGGTTCAAACTGGTTTTAAATGGTTCAAACTGGTTTAAATTGGTTCAAACTGGTTTTAAATGGTTCAAACTGGTTTTAAATGGTTCAAACTGGTTTGAAATGGTTCAATTTGGTTTGAAATGGTTCAAACTGGTTTGAAATGGTTCAAACTGGTTTGAAATGGTTCAAACTGGTTTGAAATGGTTCAAACTGGTTTGAAATGGTTCAAACTGGTTTGAAATGGTTCAAACTGGTTTGAAATGGTTCAAACTGGTTTGAAATGGTTCAAACTGGTTTGAAATGGTTCAAACTGGTTTGAAATGGTGCAAACTGGTTTGAAATGGTTCTAACTGGTTTGAAATGGTTCAAACTGGTTTGAAATGGTTCAAACTGGTTTGAAATGGTGCAAACTGGTTTGAAATGGTTCAAACTGGTTTGAAATGGTGCAAACTGGTTTCAAATAGCTCAAACCGGTTTGAAATGGTTCAGACTGGTTTGAAATGGTTCAATTTGGTTTGAACTGGTTCAAGTTGGTTTCTAGTTTTATTCGGTTTAAATTTATACTGGTTTAGAATGGTGCAAAATGGTGCATATCAAATTTCTTTACAAGGTTCAAATTTGTTCGAAACGAGTCAAACTTGTTTAACATGGTTCAAACTTGTTTAAAATGCTTCAAACTTGTTTGAAATGCTTCAAACTTGTTTGAAATGCTTCAAACTTGTTTGAAATGCTTCAAACTTGTTTGAAATGCTTCAAACTTGTTTGAAATGCTTCAAACTTGTTTGAAATGCTTCAAACTTGTTTGAAATGCTTCAAACTTGTTTAAAATGGTTCAAACTGGTTTGAAATGCTTCAAACTTGTTTGAAATGCTTCAAACTTGTTTGAAATGCTTCAAACTTGTTTGAAATGCTTCAAACTTGTTTGAAATGCTTCAAACTTGTTTGAAATGCTTCAAACTTGTTTGAAATGCTTCAAACTTGTTTGAAATGCTTCAAACTTGTTTAAAATGGTTCAAACTGGTTTGAAATGGTTCAAACTGGTTTGAAATGGTTCAAACTGGTGTGAAATGGTTCAAACTGGTGTGAAATGGTTCAAACTGGTTTGAAATGGTTCAAACTGGGTTGAAATGGTTCAAACTGGTTTTAAATGGTTCAAACTGGTTTAAATTGGTTCAAACTGGTTTTAAATGGTTCAAACTGGTTTTAAATGGTTCAAACTGGTTTGAAATGGTTCAATTTGGTTTGAAATGGTTCAAACTGGTTTGAAATGGTTCAAACTGGTTTGAAATGGTTCAAACTGGTTTGAAATGGTTCAAACTGGTTTGAAATGGTTCAAACTGGTTTGAAATGGTTCAAACTGGTTTGAAATGGTTCAAACTGGTTTGAAATGGTTCAAACTGGTTTGAAATGGTTCAAACTGGTTTGAAATGGTGCAAACTGGTTTGAAATGGTTCTAACTGGTTTGAAATGGTTCAAACTGGTTTGAAATGGTTCAAACTGGTTTGAAATGGTGCAAACTGGTTTGAAATGGTTCAAACTGGTTTGAAATGGTGCAAACTGGTTTCAAATAGCTCAAACCGGTTTGAAATGGTTCAGACTGGTTTGAAATGGTTCAATTTGGTTTGAACTGGTTCAAGTTGGTTTCTAGTTTTATTCGGTTTAAATTTATACTGGTTTAGAATGGTGCAAAATGGTGCATATCAAATTTCTTTACAAGGTTCAAATTTGTTCGAAACGAGTCAAACTTGTTTAACATGGTTCAAACTTGTTTAAAATGCTTCAAACTTGTTTGAAATGCTTCAAACTTGTTTGAAATGCTTCAAACTTGTTTGAAATGCTTCAAACTTGTTTGAAATGCTTCAAACTTGTTTGAAATGCTTCAAACTTGTTTGAAATGCTTCAAACTTGTTTGAAATGCTTCAAACTTGTTTAAAATGGTTCAAACTGGTTTGAAATGGTTCAAACTGGTTTGAAATGGTTCAAACTGGTGTGAAATGGTTCAAACTGGTGTGAAATGGTTCAAACTGGTTTGAAATGGTTCAAACTGGGTTGAAATGGTTCAAACTGGTTTTAAATGGTTCAAACCGGTTTAAATTGGTTCAAACTGGTTTTAAATGGTTCAAACTGGTTTTAAATGGTTCAAACTGGTTTGAAATGGTTCAATTTGGTTTGAAATGGTTCAAACTGGTTTGAAATGGTTCAAACTGGTTTGAAATGGTTCAAACTGGTTTGAAATGGTGCAAACTGGTTTCAAATAGCTCAAACCGGTTTGAAATGGTTCAAACTGGTTTGAAATGGTTCAATTTGGTTTGAACTGGTTCAAGTTGGTTTCTAGTTTTATTCGGTTTAAATTTATACTGGTTTAGAATGGTGCAAAATGGTGCAATTCAAATTTCTTTACAAGGTTCAAATTTGTTCGAAACGAGTCAAACTTGTTTAACATGGTTCAAACTTGTTTAAAATGCTTCAAACTTGTTTGAAATGCTTCAAACTTGTTTGAAATGCTTCAAACTTGTTTGAAATGCTTCAAACTTGTTTGAAATGCTTCAAACTTGTTTGAAATGCTTCAAACTTGTTTGAAATGCTTCAAACTTGTTTGAAATGCTTCAAACTTGTTTAAAATGGTTCAAACTGGTTTGAAATGGTTCAAACTGGTTTGAAATGGTTCAAACTGGTGTGAAATGGTTCAAACTGGTGTGAAATGGTTCAAACTGGTTTGAAATGGTTCAAACTGGGTTGAAATGGTTCAAACTGGTTTTAAATGGTTCAAACTGGTTTAAATTGGTTCAAACTGGTTTTAAATGGTTCAAACTGGTTTTAAATGGTTCAAACTGGTTTGAAATGGTTCAATTTGGTTTGAAATGGTTCAAACTGGTTTGAAATGGTTCAAACTGGTTTGAAATGGTTCAAACTGGTTTGAAATGGTGCAAACTGGTTTCAAATAGCTCAAACCGGTTTGAAATGGTTCAAACTGGTTTGAAATGGTTCAATTTGGTTTGAACTGGTTCAAGTTGGTTTCTAGTTTTATTCGGTTTAAATTTATACTGGTTTAGAATGGTGCAAAATGGTGCAATTCAAATTTCTTTACAAGGTTCAAATTTGTTCGAAACGAGTCAAACTTGTTTAACATGGTTCAAACTTGTTTAAAATGCTTCAAACTTGTTTGAAATGCTTCAAACTTGTTTGAAATGCTTCAAACTTGTTTGAAATGCTTCAAACTTGTTTGAAATGCTTCAAACTTGTTTGAAATGCTTCAAACTTGTTTGAAATGCTTCAAACTTGTTTAAAATGGTTCAAACTGGTTTCAAAAAGTTTAAACTGGTTCGAAATGCTTCAAACTTGTTTAAAATGCTTTAGACTTATTTGAAATGCTTCAAACTTGTTTAAAATGCTTCAAACTGGTTTGAAATGGTTCAAACTGGTTTTAAATGGTTCAAACTGGTTTGAAATGCTTCAAACTGGTTTCAAATGGTTCAAACTGGTTTCAAATGGTTCAAACTGGTTTGAAATGCTTCAAACTGGTTTGAAATGGTTCAAACTGGTTTGAAATGGTTCAAACTGGTTTGAAATGGTTCAAACTGGTTTGAAATGGTTCAAACTGGTTTGAAATGGTTCAAACTGGTTTTAAATGGTTCAAACTGGTTTGAAATGGTTCAAACTGGTTTTAAATGGTTCAAACTGGTTTGAACTGGTATAAACTGGTTTGAACTGGTTCAAACTGGTTTGAAATGGTTCCAACTGGTTTGAAATGGTTCAAACTTGTTTGAAATGGTTCAGACTGGTTTGAAATGGTTCCAACTGGTTTGAAATGGTTCAAACTGGTTTGAAATGGTTCAAACTGGTTTGAAATGGTTCAAACTGGTTTGAAATGGTTCAAACTGGTTTGAAATGGTTCAAACTGGTTTGAAATGGTTCAAACTGGTTTTAAATGGTTCAAACTGGTTTGAACTGGTTCAAACTGGTTTGAAATGGTTCCAACTGGTTTGAAATGGTTCAAACTTGTTTGAAATGGTTCAAACAGGTTTGAAATGGTTCAAACTGGTTTGAAATGGTTCAAACTGGTTTCAAATGGTTCAAACTGGTTTGAAATGGTTCAAACTGGTTTCAAATGGTTCAAACTGGTTTGAAATGGATCAAACTGGTTTCAAATGGTTCAGACTGGTTTGAAATGGTTCAAACTGGTTTCAAATGGCTCAAAATGGTTTGAAATGGTTTAAACTGGTTTGAAATGGTTCAAACTGGTTTGAAATGGTTCAAACTGGTTTGAAATGGTTCCAACTGGTTTGAAATGGTTCAAACTTGTTTGAAATGGTTCAGACTGGTTTGAAATGGTTCCAACTGGTTTAAAATGGTTCAAACTGGTTTGAAATGGTTCAAACTGGTTTCAAATGGTTCAAACTGGTTTGAAATGGTTCAAACTGGTTTGAAATGGTTCAAACTGGTTTCAAATGGTTCAAACTGGTTTGAAAGGGTTCAAACTGGTTTTAAATGGTTCAAACTGGTTTGAAATGGTTCAAACTGGTTTCAAATGGTTCAAACTGGTTTGAAATGGTTCAAACTGGTTTGAAATGGTTCAAACTGGTTTGAAATGGTTCAGACTGGTTTGAAATTGTTCAAACTGGTTTCAAATGGTTCAAACTGGTTTGAAATGGTTCAAACTGGTTTGAAATGGTGCAAACTGGTTTGAAATGGTTCAAACTGGTTTGAAATGGTTCAAACTGGTTTGAAATGGTTCAAACTGGTTTGAAATGGTGCAAACTGGTTTGAAATGGTTCAAACTGGTTTTAAATGGTTCAAACTGGTTTGAAATGGTTCAAACTGGTTTGAAATGGTGCAAACTGGTTTGAAATGGTTCAAACTGGTTTGAAATGGTGCAAACTGGTTTGAAATGGTGCAAACTGGTTTGAAATGGTTCAGACTGGTTTGAAATGGTTCAATTTGGTTTGAACTGGTTCAAGTTGGTTTCTAGTTTTATTCGGTTTAAATTTATACTGGTTTAGAATGGTGCAAAATGGTGCATATCAAATTTCTTTACAAGGTTCAAATTTGTTCGAAACGAGTCAAACTTGTTTAACATGGTTCAAACTTGTTTAAAATGCTTCAAACTTGTTTGAAATGCTTCAAACTTGTTAAAAATGCTTCAAACTTGTTTGAAATGCTTCAAACTTGTTTGAAATGCTTCAAACTTGTTTGAAATGCTTCAAACTTGTTTGAAATGCTTCAAACTTGTTTGAAATGCTTCAAACTTGTTTGAAATGCTTCAAACTTGTTTAAAATGGTTCAAACTGGTTTCAAAAAGTTTAAACTGGTTCGAAATGCTTCAAACTTGTTTAAAATGCTTCAGACTTATTTGAAATGCTTCAAACTTGTTTAAAATGCTTCAAACTGGTTTGAAATGGTTCAAACTGGTTTTAAATGGTTCAAACTGGTTTGAAATGCTTCAAACTGGTTTCAAATGGTTCAAACTGGTTTCAAATGGTTCAAACTGGTTTCAAATGGTTCAAACTGGTTTGAAATGCTTCAAACTGGTTTGAAATGGTTCAAACTGGTTTGAAATGGTTCAAACTGGTTTGAAATGGTTCAAACTGGTTTGAAATGGTTCAAACTGGTTTTAAATGGTTCAAACTGGTTTGAACTGGTTCAAACTGGTTTGAAATGGTTCCAACTGGTTTGAAATGGTTCAAACTTGTTTGAAATGGTTCAAACTGGTTTGAAATGGTTCAAACTGGTTTGAAATGGTTCAAACTGGTTTCAAATGGTTCAAACTGGTTTGAAATGGTTCAAACTGGTTTCAAATGGTTCAAACTGGTTTGAAATGGATCAAACTGGTTTCAAATGGTTCAGACTGGTTTGAAATGGTTCAAACTGGTTTCAAATGGCTCAAAATGGTTTGAAATGGTTTAAAATGGTTTGAAATGGTTCAAACTGGTTTGAAATGGTGCAAACTGGTTTCAAATAGCTCAAACCGGTTTGAAATGGTTCAAACTGGTTTGAAATGGTTCAATTTGGTTTGAACTGGTTCAAGTTGGTTTTTAGTTTTATTCGGTTTAAATTTATACTGGTTTAGAATGGTGCAAAATGGTGCAATTCAAATTTCTTTACAAGGTTCAAATTTGTTCGAAACGAGTCAAACTTGTTTAACATGGTTCAAACTTGTTTAAAATGCTTCAAACTTGTTTGAAATGCTTCAAACTTGTTTGAAATGCTTCAAACTTGTTTGAAATGCTTCAAACTTGTTTGAAATGCTTCAAACTTGTTTGAAATGCTTCAAACTTGTTTGAAATGCTTCAAACTTGTTTGAAATGCTTCAAACTTGTTTGAAATGCTTCAAACTTGTTTAAAATGGTTCAAACTGGTTTGAAATGGTTCAAACTGGTTTGAAATGGTTCAAACTGGTGTGAAATGGTTCAAACTGGTGTGAAATGGTTCAAACTGGTTTGAAATGGTTCAAACTGGGTTGAAATGGTTCAAACTGGTTTTAAATGGTTCAAACTGGTTTAAATTGGTTCAAACTTGTTTGAAATGGTTCAAACTGGTTTGAAATGGTTCCAACTGGTTTAAAATGGTTCAAACTGGTTTGAAATGGTTCAAACTGGTTTCAAATGGTTCAAACTGGTTTGAAATGGTTCAAACTGGTTTGAAATGGTTCAAACTGGTTTCAAATGGTTCAAACTGGTTTGAAAGGGTTCAAACTGGTTTTAAATGGTTCAAACTGGTTTGAAATGGTTCAAACTGGTTTCAAATGGTTCAAACTGGTTTGAAATGGTTCAAACTGGTTTGAAATGGTTCAAACTGGTTTGAAATGGTTCAGACTGGTTTGAAATTGTTCAAACTGGTTTCAAATGGTTCAAACTGGTTTGAAATGGTTCAAACTGGTTTGAAATGGTGCAAACTGGTTTGAAATGGTTCAAACTGGTTTGAAATGGTTCAAACTGGTTTGAAATGGTTCAAACTGGTTTGAAATGGTGCAAACTGGTTTGAAATGGTTCAAACTGGTTTTAAATGGTTCAAACTGGTTTGAAATGGTTCAAACTGGTTTGAAATGGTGCAAACTGGTTTGAAATGGTTCAAACTGGTTTGAAATGGTGCAAACTGGTTTGAAATGGTGCAAACTGGTTTGAAATGGTTCAGACTGGTTTGAAATGGTTCAATTTGGTTTGAACTGGTTCAAGTTGGTTTCTAGTTTTATTCGGTTTAAATTTATACTGGTTTAGAATGGTGCAAAATGGTGCATATCAAATTTCTTTACAAGGTTCAAATTTGTTCGAAACGAGTCAAACTTGTTTAACATGGTTCAAACTTGTTTAAAATGCTTCAAACTTGTTTGAAATGCTTCAAACTTGTTAAAAATGCTTCAAACTTGTTTGAAATGCTTCAAACTTGTTTGAAATGCTTCAAACTTGTTTGAAATGCTTCAAACTTGTTTGAAATGCTTCAAACTTGTTTGAAATGCTTCAAACTTGTTTGAAATGCTTCAAACTTGTTTAAAATGGTTCAAACTGGTTTCAAAAAGTTTAAACTGGTTCGAAATGCTTCAAACTTGTTTAAAATGCTTCAGACTTATTTGAAATGCTTCAAACTTGTTTAAAATGCTTCAAACTGGTTTGAAATGGTTCAAACTGGTTTTAAATGGTTCAAACTGGTTTGAAATGCTTCAAACTGGTTTCAAATGGTTCAAACTGGTTTCAAATGGTTCAAACTGGTTTCAAATGGTTCAAACTGGTTTGAAATGCTTCAAACTGGTTTGAAATGGTTCAAACTGGTTTGAAATGGTTCAAACTGGTTTGAAATGGTTCAAACTGGTTTGAAATGGTTCAAACTGGTTTTAAATGGTTCAAACTGGTTTGAACTGGTTCAAACTGGTTTGAAATGGTTCCAACTGGTTTGAAATGGTTCAAACTTGTTTGAAATGGTTCAAACTTGTTTGAAATGGTTCAAACTGGTTTGAAATGGTTCAAACTGGTTTGAAATGGTTCAAACTGGTTTCAAATGGTTCAAACTGGTTTCAAATGGTTCAAACTGGTTTGAAATGGATCAAACTGGTTTCAAATGGTTCAGACTGGTTTGAAATGGTTCAAACTGGTTTCAAATGGCTCAAAATGGTTTGAAATGGTTTAAAATGGTTTGAAATGGTTCAAACTGGTTTGAAATGGTGCAAACTGGTTTCAAATAGCTCAAACCGGTTTGAAATGGTTCAAACTGGTTTGAAATGGTTCAATTTGGTTTGAACTGGTTCAAGTTGGTTTTTAGTTTTATTCGGTTTAAATTTATACTGGTTTAGAATGGTGCAAAATGGTGCAATTCAAATTTCTTTACAAGGTTCAAATTTGTTCGAAACGAGTCAAACTTGTTTAACATGGTTCAAACTTGTTTAAAATGCTTCAAACTTGTTTGAAATGCTTCAAACTTGTTTGAAATGCTTCAAACTTGTTTGAAATGCTTCAAACTTGTTTGAAATGCTTCAAACTTGTTTGAAATGCTTCAAACTTGTTTGAAATGCTTCAAACTTGTTTGAAATGCTTCAAACTTGTTTGAAATGCTTCAAACTTGTTTAAAATGGTTCAAACTGGTTTGAAATGGTTCAAACTGGTTTGAAATGGTTCAAACTGGTGTGAAATGGTTCAAACTGGTGTGAAATGGTTCAAACTGGTTTGAAATGGTTCAAACTGGGTTGAAATGGTTCAAACTGGTTTTAAATGGTTCAAACTGGTTTAAATTGGTTCAAACTGGTTTTAAATGGTTCAAACTGGTTTGAAATGGTTCAAACTGGTTTGAAATGGTTCAATTTGGTTTGAAATGGTTCAAACTGGTTTGAAATGGTTCAAACTGGTTTGAAATGGTTCAAACTGGTTTGAAATGGTTCAAACTGGTTTGAAATGGTTCAAACTGGTTTGAAATGGTTCAAACTGGTTTGAAATGGTTCAAACTGGTTTGAAATGGTGCAAACTGGTTTGAAATGGTTCTAACTGGTTTGAAATGGTTCAAACTGGTTTGAAATGGTTCAAACTGGTTTGAAATGGTGCAAACTGGTTTGAAATGGTTCAAACTGGTTTGAAATGGTGCAAACTGGTTTGAAATGGTTCAAACTGGTTTGAAATGGTGCAAACTGGTTTGAAATGGTGCAAACTGGTTTGAAATGGTTCAGACTGGTTTGAAATGGTTCAATTTGGTTTGAACTGGTTCAAGTTGGTTTCTAGTTTTATTCGGTTTAAATTTATACTGGTTTAGAATGGTGCAAAATGGTGCATATCAAATTTCTTTACAAGGTTCAAATTTGTTCGAAACGAGTCAAACTTGTTTAACATGGTTCAAACTTGTTTAAAATGCTTCAAACTTGTTTGAAATGCTTCAAACTTGTTTGAAATGCTTCAAACTTGTTTGAAATGCTTCAAACTTGTTTGAAATGCTTCAAACTTGTTTGAAATGCTTCAAACTTGTTTGAAATGCTTCAAACTTGTTTGAAATGCTTCAAACTTGTTTGAAATGCTTCAAACCTGTTTAAAATGGTTCAAACTGGTTTCAAAAAGTTTAAACTGGTTCGAAATGCTTCAAACTTGTTTAAAATGCTTCAGACTTATTTGAAATGCTTCAAACTTGTTTAAAATGCTTCAAACTGGTTTGAAATGGTTCAAACTGGTTTTAAATGGTTCAAACTGGTTTGAAATGCTTCAAACTGGTTTCAAATGGTTCAAACTGGTTTCAAATGGTTCAAACTGGTTTCAAATGGTTCAAACTGGTTTGAAATGCTTCAAACTGGTTTGAAATGGTTCAAACTGGTTTGAAATGGTTCAAACTGGTTTGAAATGGTTCAAACTGGTTTGAAATGGTTCAAACTGGTTTTAAATGGTTCAAACTGGTTTGAACTGGTTCAAACTGGTTTGAAATGGTTCCAACTGGTTTGAAATGGTTCAAACTTGTTTGAAATGGTTCAAACTGGTTTGAAATGGTTCAAACTGGTTTGAAATGGTTCAAACTGGTTTGAAATGGTTCAAACTGGTTTGAAATGGTTCAAACTGGTTTCAAATGGTTCAAACTGGTTTGAAATGGATCAAACTGGTTTCAAATGGTTCAGACTGGTTTGAAATGGTTCAAACTGGTTTCAAATGGCTCAAAATGGTTTGAAATGGTTTAAAATGGTTTGAAATGGTTCAAACTGGTTTGAAATGGTGCAAACTGGTTTCAAATAGCTCAAACCGGTTTGAAATGGTTCAAACTGGTTTGAAATGGTTCAATTTGGTTTGAACTGGTTCAAGTTGGTTTCTAGTTTTATTCGGTTTAAATTTATACTGGTTTAGAATGGTGCAAAATGGTGCAATTCAAATTTCTTTACAAGGTTCAAATTTGTTCGAAACGAGTCAAACTTGTTTAACATGGTTCAAACTTGTTTAAAATGCTTCAAACTTGTTTGAAATGCTTCAAACTTGTTTGAAATGCTTCAAACTTGTTTGAAATGCTTCAAACTTGTTTGAAATGCTTCAAACTTGTTTGAAATGCTTCAAACTTGTTTGAAATGCTTCAAACTTGTTTGAAATGCTTCAAACTTGTTTAAAATGGTTCAAACTGGTTTGAAATGGTTCAAACTGGTTTGAAATGGTTCAAACTGGTGTGAAATGGTTCAAACTGGTGTGAAATGGTTCAAACTGGTTTGAAATGGTTCAAACTGGGTTGAAATGGTTCAAACTGGTTTTAAATGGTTCAAACTGGTTTAAATTGGTTCAAACTGGTTTTAAATGGTTCAAACTGGTTTTAAATGGTTCAAACTGGTTTGAAATGGTTCAATTTGGTTTGAAATGGTTCAAACTGGTTTGAAATGGTTCAAACTGGTTTGAAATGGTTCAAACTGGTTTGAAATGGTTCAAACTGGTTTTAAATGGTTCAAACTGGTTTTAAATGGTTCAAACTGGTTTGAAATGGTTCAAACTTGTTTGAAATGGTTCAAACTGGTTTGAAATGGTTCAAACTGGTTTGAAATGGTTCAAACTGGTTTCAAATGGTTCAAACTGGTTTGAAATGGTTCAAACTGGTTTCAAATGGTTCAAACTGGTTTGAAATGGTTCAAACTGGTTTCAAATGGTTCAAACTGGTTTGAAATGGATCAAACTGGTTTCAAATGGTTCAGACTGGTTTGAAATGGTTCAAACTGGTTTGAAATGGTTCAAACTGGTTTGAAATGGTTCAAACTGGTTTGAAATGGTTCCAACTGGTTTGAAATGGTTCAAACTTGTTTGAAATGGTTCAGACTGGTTTGAAATGGTTCCAACTGGTTTGAAATGGTTCAAACTGGTTTGAAATGGTTCAAACTGGTTTCAAATGGTTCAAACTGGTTTGAAATGGTTCAAACTGGTTTGAAATGGTTCAAACTGGTTTGAAATGGTTCAAACTGGTTTGAAATGGTTCAAACTGGTTTTAAATGGTTCAAACTGGTTTTAAATGGTTCAAACTGGTTTGAAATGGTTCAAACTGGTTTCAAATGGTTCAAACTGGTTTGAAATGGTTCAAACTGGTTTGAAATGGTTCAAACTGGTTTGAAATGGTTCAAACTGGTTTGAAATGGTTCAAACTGGTTTGAAATGGTTCAAACTGGTTTGAAATGGTGCAAACTGGTTTGAAATGGTTCTAACTGGTTCGAAATGGTTCAAACTGGTTTGAAATGGTTCAAACTGGTTTGAAATGGTGCAAACTGGTTTGAAATGGTTCAAACTGGTTTGAAATGGTGCAAACTGGTTTCAAATAGCTCAAACCGGTTTGAAATGGTTCAAACTGGTTTGAAATGGTTCAATTTGGTTTGAACTGGTTCAAGTTGGTTTCTAGTTTTATTCGGTTTAAATTTATACTGGTTTAGAATGGTGCAAAATGGTGCATATCAAATTTCTTTACAAGGTTCAAATTTGTTCGAAACGAGTCAAACTTGTTTAACATGGTTCAAACTTGTTTAAAATGCTTCAAACTTGTTTGAAATGCTTCAAACTTGTTTGAAATGCTTCAAACTTGTTTGAAATGCTTCAAACTTGTTTGAAATGCTTCAAACTTGTTTGAAATGCTTCAAACTTGTTTGAAATGCTTCAAACTTGTTTAAAATGGTTCAAACTGGTTTCAAAAAGTTTAAACTGGTTCGAAATGCTTCAAACTTGTTTAAAATGCTTCAGACTTATTTGAAATGCTTCAAACTTGTTTAAAATGCTTCAAACTGGTTTGAAATGGTTCAAACTGGTTTTAAATGGTTCAAACTGGTTTGAAATGCTTCAAACTGGTTTCAAATGGTTCAAACTGGTTTCAAATGGTTCAAACTGGTTTGAAATGCTTCAAACTGGTTTGAAATGGTTCAAACTGGTTTGAAATGGTTCAAAATGGTTTGAAATGGTTCAAACTGGTTTGAAATGGTTCAAACTGGTTTGAAATGGTTCAAACTGGTTTGAAATGGTTCAAACTGGTTTTAAATGGTTCAAACTGGTTTGAAATGGTTCAAACTGGTTTTAAATGATTCAAACTGGTTTTAAATGGTTCAAACTGGTTTGAAATGGTTCAAACTGGTTTGAAATGGTTCAAACTGGTTTTAAATGGTTCAAACTGGTTTGAACTGGTTCAAACTGGTTTGAAATGGTTCCAACTGGTTTGAAATGGTTCAAACTTGTTTGAAATGGTTCAAACTGGTTTGAAATGGTTCAAACTGGTTTGAAATGGTTCAAACTGGTTTCAAATGGTTCAAACTGGTTTGAAATGGTTCAAACTGGTTTCAAATGGTTCAAACTGGTTTGAAATGGTTCAAACTGGTTTGAAATGGTTCAAACTGGTTTCAAATGGTTCAAACTGGTTTGAAATGGTTCAAACTGGTTTTAAATGGTTCAAACTGGTTTGAAATGGTTCAAACTGGTTTCAAATGGTTCAAACTGGTTTGAAATGGTTCAAACTGGTTTGAAATGGTTCAAACTGGTTTGAAATGGTTCAAACTGGTTTGAAATGGTGCAAACTGGTTTGAAATGGTTCTAACTGGTTTGAAATGGTTCAAACTGGTTTGAAATGGTTCAAACTGGTTTGAAATGGTGCAAACTGGTTTGAAATGGTTTAAACTGGTTTGAAATGGTGCAAACTGGTTTCAAATAGCTCAAACCGGTTTGAAATGGTTCAAACTGGTTTGAAATGGTTCAATTTGGTTTGAACTGGTTCAAGTTGGTTTCTAGTTTTATTCGGTTTAAATTTATACTGGTTTAGAATGGTGCAAAATGGTGCATATCAAATTTCTTTACAAGGTTCAAATTTGTTCGAAACGAGTCAAACTTGTTTAACATGGTTCAAACTTGTTTAAAATGCTTCAAACTTGTTTGAAATGCTTCAAACTTGTTTGAAATGCTTCAAACTTGTTTGAAATGCTTCAAACTTGTTTGAAATGCTTCAAACTTGTTTGAAATGCTTCAAACTTGTTTGAAATGCTTCAAACTTGTTTGAAATGCTTCAAACTTGTTTAAAATGGTTCAAACTGGTTTCAAAAAGTTTAAACTGGTTCGAAATGCTTCAAACTTGTTTAAAATGCTTTAGACTTATTTGAAATGCTTCAAACTTGTTTAAAATGCTTCAAACTGGTTTGAAATGGTTCAAACTGGTTTTAAATGGTTCAAACTGGTTTGAAATGCTTCAAACTGGTTTCAAATGGTTCAAACTGGTTTCAAATGGTTCAAACTGGTTTGAAATGCTTCAAACTGGTTTGAAATGGTTCAAACTGGTTTGAAATGGTTCAAACTGGTTTGAAATGGTTCAAACTGGTTTGAAATGGTTCAAACTGGTTTGAAATGGTTCAAACTGGTTTTAAATGGTTCAAACTGGTTTGAACTGGTATAAACTGGTTTGAACTGGTTCAAACTGGTTTGAAATGGTTCCAACTGGTTTGAAATGGTTCAAACTTGTTTGAAATGGTTCAGACTGGTTTGAAATGGTTCCAACTGGTTTGAAATGGTTCAAACTGGTTTGAAATGGTTCAAACTGGTTTGAAATGGTTCAAACTGGTTTGAAATGGTTCAAACTGGTTTGAAATGGTTCAAACTGGTTTTAAATGGTTCAAACTGGTTTGAACTGGTTCAAACTGGTTTGAAATGGTTCCAACTGGTTTGAAATGGTTCAAACTTGTTTGAAATGGTTCAAACAGGTTTGAAATGGTTCAAACTGGTTTGAAATGGTTCAAACTGGTTTCAAATGGTTCAAACTGGTTTGAAATGGTTCAAACTGGTTTCAAATGGTTCAAACTGGTTTGAAATGGATCAAACTGGTTTCAAATGGTTCAGACTGGTTTGAAATGGTTCAAACTGGTTTCAAATGGCTCAAAATGGTTTGAAATGGTTTAAACTGGTTTGAAATGGTTCAAACTGGTTTGAAATGGTTCAAACTGGTTTGAAATGGTTCCAACTGGTTTGAAATGGTTCAAACTTGTTTGAAATGGTTCAGACTGGTTTGAAATGGTTCCAACTGGTTTAAAATGGTTCAAACTGGTTTGAAATGGTTCAAACTGGTTTCAAATGGTTCAAACTGGTTTGAAATGGTTCAAACTGGTTTGAAATGGTTCAAACTGGTTTCAAATGGTTCAAACTGGTTTGAAAGGGTTCAAACTGGTTTTAAATGGTTCAAACTGGTTTGAAATGGTTCAAACTGGTTTCAAATGGTTCAAACTGGTTTGAAATGGTTCAAACTGGTTTGAAATGGTTCAAACTGGTTTGAAATGGTTCAGACTGGTTTGAAATTGTTCAAACTGGTTTCAAATGGTTCAAACTGGTTTGAAATGGTTCAAACTGGTTTGAAATGGTGCAAACTGGTTTGAAATGGTTCAAACTGGTTTGAAATGGTTCAAACTGGTTTGAAATGGTTCAAACTGGTTTGAAATGGTGCAAACTGGTTTGAAATGGTTCAAACTGGTTTTAAATGGTGCAAACTGGTTTCAAATAGCTCAAACCGGTTTGAAATGGTTCAAACTGGTTTGAAATGGTTCAATTTGGTTTGAACTGGTTCAAGTTGGTTTCTAGTTTTATTCGGTTTAAATTTATACTGGTTTAGAATGGTGCAAAATGGTGCAATTCAAATTTCTTTACAAGGTTCAAATTTGTTCGAAACGAGTCAAACTTGTTTAACATGGTTCAAACTTGTTTAAAATGCTTCAAACTTGTTTGAAATGCTTCAAACTTGTTTGAAATGTTTCAGACTTGTTGGAAATGCTTTAAACTTGTTTAAAATGCTTCAAACTGGTTTCAAATGGTTCAAACTGGTTTAAAATGGTTCAAACTGGTTTGAAATGCTTCAAACTTGTTTAAAATGCTTCAAACTGGTTTCAAATGGTTCAAACTGGTTTGAAATGGTTCAAACTGGTTTGAAATGGTTCAAACTGGTTTTAAATGGCTCAAACTGGTTTGGAATGGTTCAAACTGGTTTGAAATGGTTCAAACTGGTTTGAAATGGTTCCAACTGGTTTGAAATGGTTCAAACTTGTTTGAAATGGTTCAGACTGGTTTGAAATGGTTCCAACTGGTTTAAAATGGTTCAAACTGGTTTGAAATGGTTCAAACTGGTTTCAAATGGTTCAAACTGGTTTGAAATGGTTCAAACTGGTTTGAAATGGTTCAAACTGGTTTCAAATGGTTCAAACTGGTTTGAAATGGTTCAAACTGGTTTTAAATGGTTCAAACTGGTTTGAAATGGTTCAAACTGGTTTCAAATGGTTCAAACTGGTTTGAAATGGTTCAAACTGGTTTGAAATGGTTCAAACTGGTTTGAAATGGTTCAGACTGGTTTGAAATTGTTCAAACTGGTTTCAAATGGTTCAAACTGGTTTGAAATGGTTCAAACTGGTTTGAAATGGTGCAAACTGGTTTCAAATGGTTCAAACTGGTTTGAAATGGTGCAAACTGGTTTGAAATGGTTCAAACTGGTTTGAAATGGTTCAAACTGGTTTGAAATGGTTCAAACTGGTTTGAAATGGTGCAAACTGGTTTGAAATGGTTCAAACTGGTTTGAAATGGTGCAAACTGGTTTCAAATAGCTCAAACCGGTTTGAAATGGTTCAAACTGGTTTGAAATGGTTCAATTTGGTTTGAACTGGTTCAAGTTGGTTTCTAGTTTTATTCGGTTTAAATTTATACTGGTTTAGAATGGTGCAAAATGGTGCAATTCAAATTTCTTTACAAGGTTCAAATTTGTTCGAAACGAGTCAAACTTGTTTAACATGGTTCAAACTTGTTTAAAATGCTTCAAACTTGTTTGAAATGCTTCAAACTTGTTTGAAATGTTTCAGACTTGTTGGAAATGCTTTAAACTTGTTTAAAATGCTTCAAACTGGTTTCAAATGGTTCAAACTGGTTTAAAATAGTTCAAACTGGTTTGAAATGCTTCAAACTTGTTTAAAATGCTTCAAACTGGTTTCAAATGGTTCAAACTGGTTTGAAATGGTTCAAACTGGTTTGAAATGGTTCAAACTGGTTTTAAATGGCTCAAACTGGTTTGGAATGGTTCAAACTGGTTTCAAATGGTTCAAACTGTTTTAAAATGGTTAAAACTTGCTTGAAATGGTTCAAACTGGTTTGAACTGGTTCAAACTGGTGTGAAATGGTTCAAACTGGTGTGAAATGGTTCCAACTGGTTTGAAATGGTTCAAACTGGTTTGAAATGGTTCAAACTGGTTTGAAATGGTTCAAACTGGTTTGAAATGAATCAAACTGGTTTGAAATGGTTCAAACTGGTTTGAAATGGTTCAAACTGGTTTGAAATGGTTCAAACTGGTTTCAAATGGTTCAAACTGTTTTAAAATGGTTTAAACTGGTTTGAAATGGTTCAAACTGGTTTGAACTGGTTTAAACTGGTGTGAAATGGTTAAAACTGGTTTTGAATGGTTCTAACTGGTTTCAAATGGTTCAAACTGGTTTGAAATGGTTTAAACCGGTTTCAAATGGTTCAAACTGGTTTGAAATGGTTCAAACTGGTTTGAAATGCTTCAAACTGGTTTGAAATGCTTCAAACTGGTTTGAAATGGTTCAAACTGGTTTGAAATGGTTCAAACTGGTTTGAAATGGTTCAAACTGGTTTGAAATGGTTCAAACTGGTTTGAAATGGTTCAAACTGGTTTGAAATGGTTCAAACTGGTTTGAAATGGTTCAAACTGGTTTGAAATGGTTCAAAATGTTTTAAAACTGTTTAAACTGGTTTGAAATGGTTCAAACTGGTTTGAAATGGGTCAAACTGGTTTGAAACGGTTCAAACTGGTTTTAAATGCCTCAAACTGGTTTGAACTGGTTCAAACTGGTTTGAAATGGTTCAAACTGGTTTTAAATGCCTCAAACTGGTTTGAAATGGTTCAAACTGGTTTGAAATGGTTCAAACTGGTTTGAAATGGTTCAAACTGGTTTGAAATGGTTCAAACTGGTTTAGATGGTTCAAATTGGTTTGAAATGGTTCAAACTGGTTTGAAATGGGTCAAACTGGTTTGAAACGGTTCAAACTGGTTTTAAATGCCTCAAACTGGTTTGAACTGGTTCAAACTGGTTTGAAATGGTTCAAACTGGTTTTAAATGCCTCAAACTGGTTTGAAATGGTTCAAACTGGTTTGAAATGGTTCAAACTGGTTTGAAATGGTTCAAACTGGTTTAAAATGGTTCAAACTGGTTTGAAATAGTTCAAACTGGTTTCAAATGGTTCAAAATGTTTTAAAACTGTTTAAACTGGTTTGAAATGGTTCAAACTGGTTTAGATGGTTCAAACTGGTTTGAAACGGTTCAAACTAGTTTGAAATGGTTCAAACTGGTTTGAACTGGTTCAAACTGGTTTGAACTGGTTCAAACTGGTTTGAAATGGTTCAAACTGGTATGAAATGGTTCAAACTGGTTTAAACTGGTTCAAACTGGTGTGAAATGGTTCAAACTGGTGTGAAATGGTTCAAAATGTTTTAAAACTGTTTAAACTGGTTTGAACTGGTTTAAACTGGTGTGAAATGGTCCAAACTGGTTTTGAATGGTTTAAACTGGATTTAAATGGTTCAAACAGGTTTGAAATGGTTCAAACTGGTTCGAAATGGTTCAAACTGGTTTGAAATGGTTCAAACTGGTTTGAAATGGTTCAAACTGGTTTGAAATGGTTCGAACTGGTTTGAAATGGTTCAAACTGGTTTGAAATAGTTCAAACTGGTTTCAAATGGTTCAAAATGTTTTAAAACTGTTTAAACTGGTTTAGATGGTTCAAACTGGTTTGAAATGGTTCAAACTAGTTTGAAATGGTTCAAACTGGTTTGAACTGGTTCAAACTGGTTTGAACTGGTTCAAACTGGTTTGAAATGGTTCAAACTGGTTTGAAATGGTTCAAACTGGTTTGAAATGATTCAAACTGGTTTGAAATGATTCAAACTGGTTTGAAATGGTTCAAAATGGTTTTAAATGGTTCAAACTGGTTTCAAATGGTTCAAACTGTTTTAAAATGGTTTAAACTGGTTTGAAATGGTTCAAACTGGTTTGAACTGGTTCAAACTGGTGTGAAATGGTTCAAACTGGTGTGAAATGGTTCAAACTGGTTTTAAATGGTTCAAACAGGTTTAAAATGGTTCAAACTGGTTTGCAATGGCTCAAACTGGTTTGAAATGGTTCAAACTATTTTCAAATGGCTGAACTGGTTTCAAATGGCTCAAACCGGTTTTAAATGCCTCAAACTGGTTTGAAATGCTTCAAACTGGTTTGAAATGGTTCAAACTAGTTTGAAATGGTTCAAACTAGTTTGAAATGGTTCCAACTGGTTTGAAATGGTTCAAACTGGTTTGAAATGGTTCAAACTGGTTTGAAATGGTTCAAAATGGTTTGAAATGAATCAAACTGGTTTGAAATGGTTCAAACTGGTTTGAAATGGTTCAAACTGGTTTGAAATGGTTCAAACTGGTTTCAAATGGTTCAAACTGTTTTAAAATGGTTTAAACTGGTTTGAAATGGTTCAAACTGGTTTGAACTGGTTTAAACTGGTGTGAAATGGTTAAAACTGGTTTTGAATGGTTCTAACTGGTTTCAAATGGTTCAAACTGGTTTGAAATGGTTTAAACCGGTTTCAAATGGTTCAAACTGGTTTGAAATGGTTCAAACTGGTTTGAAATGCTTCAAACTGGTTTGAAATGCTTCAAACTGGTTTGAAATGGTTCAAACTGGTTTGAAATGGTTCAAACTGGTTTGAAATGGTTCAAACTGGTTTGAAATGGTTCAAACTGGTTTGAAATGGTTCAAAATGTTTTAAAACTGTTTAAACTGGTTTGAAATGGTTCAAACTGGTTTGAAATGGGTCAAACTGGTTTGAAACGGTTCAAACTGGTTTTAAATGCCTCAAACTGGTTTGAACTGGTTCAAACTGGTTTGAAATGGTTCAAACTGGTTTTAAATGCCTCAAACTGGTTTGAAATGGTTCAAACTGGTTTGAAATGGTTCAAACTGGTTTGAAATGGTTCAAACTGGTTTGAAATGGTTCAAACTGGTTTGAAATGGTTCAAACTGGTTTAAAATGGTTCAAACTGGTTTGAAATAGTTCAAACTGGTTTCAAATGGTTCAAAATGTTTTAAAACTGTTTAAACTGGTTTGAAATGGTTCAAACTGGTTTAGATGGTTCAAACTGGTTTGAAATGGTTCAAACTAGTTTGAAATGCTTCAAACTGGTTTGAAATGGTTCAAACTGGTTTGAAATGGTTCAAACTGGTTTGAAATGGTTCAAAATGTTTTAAAACTGTTTAAACTGGTTTGAAATGGTTCAAACTGGTTTAGATGGTTCAAACTGGTTTGAAATGGTTCAAACTGGTTTGAAATGGGTCAAACTGGTTTGAAACGGTTCAAACTGGTTTTAAATGCCTCAAACTGGTTTGAACTGGTTCAAACTGGTTTGAAATGGTTCAAAGTGGTTTTAAATGCCTCAAACTGGTTTGAAATGGTTCAAACTGGTTTGAAATGGTTCAAACTGGTTTGAAATGGTTCAAACTGGTTTAAAATGGTTCAAACTGGTTTGAAATAGTTCAAACTGGTTTCAAATGGTTCAAACTGGTTTGAAATGGTTCAAACTGGTTTGAAATGGTCCGAACTGGTTTCAAATGGTTCAAAATGTTTTAAAACTGTTTAAACTGGTTTGAAATGGTTCAAACTGGTTTAGATGGTTCAAACTGGTTTTAAATGCCTCAAACTGGTTTGAACTGGTTCAAACTGGTTTGAAATGGTTCAAACTGGTTTTAAATGCCTCAAACTGGTTTGAAATGGTTCAAACTGGTTTGAAATGGTTCAAACTGGTTTGAAATGGTTCAAACTGGTTTGAAATGGTTCAAACTGGTTTGAAATGGTTCAAACTGGTTTAAAATGGTTCAAACTGGTTTGAAATAGTTCAAACTGGTTTCAAATGGTTCAAAATGTTTTAAAACTGTTTAAACTGGTTTGAAATGGTTCAAACTGGTTTAGATGGTTCAAACTGGTTTGAAATGGTTCAAACTAGTTTGAAATGCTTCAAACTGGTTTGAAATGGTTCAAACTGGTTTGAAATGGTTCAAACTGGTTTGAAATGGTTCAAACTGGTTTGAAATGGTTCAAAATGTTTTAAAACTGTTTAAACTGGTTTGAAATGGTTCAAACTGGTTTAGATGGTTCAAACTGGTTTGAAATGGTTCAAACTGGTTTGAAATGGGTCAAACTGGTTTGAAACGGTTCAAACTGGTTTTAAATGCCTCAAACTGGTTTGAACTGGTTCAAACTGGTTTGAAATGGTTCAAACTGGTTTTAAATGCCTCAAACTGGTTTGAAATGGTTCAAACTGGTTTGAAATGGTTCAAACTGGTTTGAAATGGTTCAAACTGGTTTAAAATGGTTCAAACTGGTTTGAAATAGTTCAAACTGGTTTCAAATGGTTCAAAATGTTTTAAAACTGTTTAAACTGGTTTGAAATGGTTCAAACTGGTTTAGATGGTTCAAACTGGTTTGAAATGGTTCAAACTAGTTTGAAATGGTTCAAACTAGTTTGAAATGGTTCAAACTGGTTTGAACTGGTTCAAACTGGTTTGAAATGGTTCAAACTGGTTTGAAACGGTTCAAACTGGTTTTAAATGCCTCAAACTGGTTTGAACTGGTTCAAACTGGTTTGAAATGGTTCAAACTGGTTTTAAATGCCTCAAACTGGTTTGAAATGGTTCAAACTGGTTTGAAATGGTTCAAACTGGTTTGAAATGGTTCAAACTGGTTTAAAATGGTTCAAACTGGTTTGAAATAGTTCAAACTGGTTTCAAATGGTTCAAAATGTTTTAAAACTGTTTAAACTGGTTTGAAATGGTTCAAACTGGTTTAGATGGTTCAAACTGGTTTGAAATGGTTCAAACTAGTTTGAAATGCTTCAAACTGGTTTGAAATGGTTCAAACTGGTTTGAAATGGTTCAAACTGGTTTGAAATGGTTCAAACTGGTTTGAAATGGTTCAAAATGTTTTAAAACTGTTTAAACTGGTTTGAAATGGTTCAAACTGGTTTAGATGGTTCAAACTGGTTTGAAATGGTTCAAACTGGTTTGAAATGGGTCAAACTGGTTTGAAACGGTTCAAACTGGTTTTAAATGCCTCAAACTGGTTTGAACTGGTTCAAACTGGTTTGAAATGGTTCAAACTGGTTTTAAATGCCTCAAACTGGTTTGAAATGGTTCAAACTGGTTTGAAATGGTTCAAACTGGTTTGAAATGGTTCAAACTGGTTTAAAATGGTTCAAACTGGTTTGAAATAGTTCAAACTGGTTTCAAATGGTTCAAAATGTTTTAAAACTGTTTAAACTGGTTTGAAATGGTTCAAACTGGTTTAGATGGTTCAAACTGGTTTGAAATGGTTCAAACTAGTTTGAAATGGTTCAAACTAGTTTGAAATGGTTCAAACTGGTTTGAACTGGTTCAAACTGGTTTGAAATGGTTCAAACTGGTTTGAAACGGTTCAAACTGGTTTTAAATGCCTCAAACTGGTTTGAACTGGTTCAAACTGGTTTGAAATGGTTCAAACTGGTTTTAAATGCCTCAAACTGGTTTGAACTGGTTCAAACTGGTTTGAAATGGTTCAAACTGGTTTTAAATGCCTCAAACTGGTTTGAAATAGTTCAAACTGGTTTCAAATGGTTCAAAATGTTTTAAAACTGTTTAAACTGGTTTGAAATGGTTCAAACTGGTTTAGATGGTTCAAACTGGTTTAAATGGTTCAAACTAGTTTGAAATGCTTCAAACTGGTTTGAAATGGTTCAAACTGGTTTGAAATGGTTCAAACTGGTTTTAAATGGTTCAAACTGGTTTGAAATGGTTCAAAATGTTTTAAAACTGTTTAAACTGGTTTGAAATGGTTCAAACTGGTTTAGATGGTTCAAACTGGTTTGAAATGGTTCAAACTGGTTTGAAATGGGTCAAACTGGTTTGAAACGGTTCAAACTGGTTTTAAATGCCTCAAACTGGTTTGAACTGGTTCAAACTGGTTTGAAATGGTTCAAACTGGTTTTAAATGCCTCAAACTGGTTTGAAATGGTTCAAACTGGTTTGAAATGGTTCAAACTGGTTTGAAATGGTTCAAACTGGTTTAAAATGGTTCAAACTGGTTTGAAATAGTTCAAACTGGTTTCAAATGGTTCAAAATGTTTTAAAACTGTTTAAACTGGTTTGAAATGGTTCAAACTGGTTTAGATGGTTCAAACTGGTTTGAAATGGTTCAAACTAGTTTGAAATGGTTCAAACTAGTTTGAAATGGTTCAAACTGGTTTGAACTGGTTCAAACTGGTTTGAAATGGTTCAAACTGGTTTGAAACGGTTCAAACTGGTTTTAAATGCCTCAAACTGGTTTGAACTGGTTCAAACTGGTTTGAAATGGTTCAAACTGGTTTTAAATGCCTCAAACTGGTTTGAAATGGTTCAAACTGGTTTGAAATGGTTCAAACTGGTTTGAAATGGTTCAAACTGGTTTAAAATGGTTCAAACTGGTTTGAAATAGTTCAAACTGGTTTCAAATGGTTCAAAATGTTTTAAAACTGTTTAAACTGGTTTGAAATGGTTCAAACTGGTTTAGATGGTTCAAACTGGTTTGAAATGGTTCAAACTGGTTTGAAATGGTTCAAACTGGTTTAAAATGGTTCAAACTGGTTTGAAATGGTTCAAACTGGTTTGAAATGGTTCAAACTGGTTTGAAATGGTTCAAAATGTTTTAAAACTGTTTAAACTGGTTTGAAATGGTTCAAACTGGTTTAGATGGTTCAAACTGGTTTGAAATGGTTCAAACTGGTTTGAAATGGGTCAAACTGGTTTGAAACGGTTCAAACTGGTTTTAAATGCCTCAAACTGGTTTGAACTGGTTCAAACTGGTTTGAAATGGTTCAAACTGGTTTTAAATGCCTCAAACTGGTTTGAAATGGTTCAAACTGGTTTGAAATGGTTCAAACTGGTTTGAAATGGTTCAAACTGGTTTAAAATGGTTCAAACTGGTTTGAAATAGTTCAAACTGGTTTCAAATGGTTCAAAATGTTTTAAAACTGTTTAAACTGGTTTGAAATGGTTCAAACTGGTTTAGATGGTTCAAACTGGTTTGAAATGGTTCAAACTAGTTTGAAATGGTTCAAACTGGTTTGAACTGGTTCAAACTGGTTTGAAATGGTTCAAACTGGTTTGAAATGGTTCAAACTGGTTTGAACTGGTTCAAACTGGTGTGAAATGGTTCAAACTGGTGTGAAATGGTTCAAAATGTTTTAAAACTGTTTAAACTGGTTTGAACTGGTTTAAACTGGTGTGAAATGGTCCAAACTGGTTTTGAATGGTTTAAACTGGATTTAAATGGTTCAAACAGGTTTGAAATGGTTCAAACTGGTTCGAAATGGTTCAAACTGGTTTGAAATGGTTCAAACTGGTTTGAAATGGTTCAAACTGGTTTGAAATGGTTCGAACTGGTTTCAAATGGTTCAAAATGTTTTAAAACTGTTTAAACTGGTTTGAAATGGTTCAAACTGGTTTAGATGGTTCAAACTGGTTTGAAATGGTTCAAACTAGTTTGAAATGCTTCAAACTGGTTTGAAATGGTTCAAACTGGTTTGAAATGGTTCAAACTGGTTTGAAATGGTTCAAACTGGTTTGAAATGGTTCAAAATGTTTTAAAACTGTTTAAACTGGTTTGAAATGGTTCAAACTGGTTTAGATGGTTCAAACTGGTTTGAAATGGTTCAAACTGGTTTGAAATGGGTCAAACTGGTTTGAAACGGTTCAAACTGGTTTTAAATGCCTCAAACTGGTTTGAACTGGTTCAAACTGGTTTGAAATGGTTCAAACTGGTTTTAAATGCCTCAAACTGGTTTGAAATGGTTCAAACTGGTTTGAAATGGTTCAAACTGGTTTGAAATGGTTCAAACTGGTTTAAAATGGTTCAAACTGGTTTGAAATAGTTCAAACTGGTTTCAAATGGTTCAAAATGTTTTAAAACTGTTTAAACTGGTTTGAAATGGTTCAAACTGGTTTAGATGGTTCAAACTGGTTTGAAATGGTTCAAACTAGTTTGAAATGGTTCAAACTGGTTTGAAATAGTTCAAACTGGTTTCAAATGGTTCAAAATGTTTTAAAACTGTTTAAACTGGTTTGAAATGGTTCAAACTGGTTTAGATGGTTCAAACTGGTTTGAAATGGTTCAAACTAGTTTGAAATGCTTCAAACTGGTTTGAAATGGTTCAAACTGGTTTTAAATGGTTCAAACTGGTTTGAAATGGTTAAAAATGTTTTAAAACTGTTTAAACTGGTTTGAAATGGTTCAAACTGGTTTAGATGGTTCAAACTGGTTTGAAATGGTTCAAACTGGTTTGAAATGGGTCAAACTGGTTTGAAACGGTTCAAACTGGTTTTAAATGCCTCAAACTGGTTTGAACTGGTTCAAACTGGTTTGAAATGGTTCAAACTGGTTTTAAATGCCTCAAACTGGTTTGAAATGGTTCAAACTGGTTTGAAATGGTTCAAACTGGTTTGAAATGGTTCAAACTGGTTTAAAATGGTTCAAACTGGTTTGAAATAGTTCAAACTGGTTTCAAATGGTTCAAAATGTTTTAAAACTGTTTAAACTGGTTTGAAATGGTTCAAACTGGTTTAGATGGTTCAAACTGGTTTGAAATGGTTCAAACTAGTTTGAAATGGTTCAAACTAGTTTGAAATGGTTCAAACTGGTTTGAACTGGTTCAAACTGGTTTGAAATGGTTCAAACTGGTTTGAAACGGTTCAAACTGGTTTTAAATGCCTCAAACTGGTTTGAACTGGTTCAAACTGGTTTGAAATGGTTCAAACTGGTTTTAAATGCCTCAAACTGGTTTGAAATGGTTCAAACTGGTTTGAAATGGTTCAAACTGGTTTGAAATGGTTCAAACTGGTTTAAAATGGTTCAAACTGGTTTGAAATAGTTCAAACTGGTTTCAAATGGTTCAAAATGTTTTAAAACTGTTTAAACTGGTTTGAAATGGTTCAAACTGGTTTAGATGGTTCAAACTGGTTTGAAATGGTTCAAACTAGTTTGAAATGCTTCAAACTGGTTTGAAATGGTTCAAACTGGTTTGAAATGGTTCAAACTGGTTTGAAATGGTTCAAACTGGTTTGAAATGGTTCAAAATGTTTTAAAACTGTTTAAACTGGTTTGAAATGGTTCAAACTGGTTTAGATGGTTCAAACTGGTTTGAAATGGTTCAAACTAGTTTGAAATGGTTCAAACTGGTTTGAACTGGTTCAAACTGGTTTGAAATGGTTCAAACTGGTTTGAAATGGTTCAAACTGGTTTGAACTGGTTCAAACTGGTGTGAAATGGTTCAAACTGGTGTGAAATGGTTCAAAATGTTTTAAAACTGTTTAAACTGGTTTGAACTGGTTTAAACTGGTGTGAAATGGTCCAAACTGGTTTTGAATGGTTTAAACTGGATTTAAATGGTTCAAACAGGTTTGAAATGGTTCAAACTGGTTCGAAATGGTTCAAACTGGTTTGAAATGGTTCAAACTGGTTTGAAATGGTTCAAACTGGTTTGAAATGGTCCGAACTGGTTTCAAATGGTTCAAAATGTTTTAAAACTGTTTAAACTGGTTTGAAATGGTTCAAACTGGTTTAGATGGTTCAAACTGGTTTGAAATGGTTCAAACTAGTTTGAAATGCTTCAAACTGGTTTGAAATGGTTCAAACTGGTTTGAAATGGTTCAAACTGGTTTGAAATGGTTCAAACTGGTTTGAAATGGTTCAAACTAGTTTGAAATGCTTCAAACTGGTTTGAAATGGTTCAAACTGGTTTTAAATGCCTCAAACTGGTTTGAAATGGTTTAAACTGGTTTGAACTGGTTCAAACTGGTGTGAAATGGTTCAAACTGGTGTGAAATGGTTCAAAATGTTTTAAAACTGTTTAAACTGGTTTGAACTGGTTTAAACTGGTGTGAAATGGTCCAAACTGGTTTTGAATGGTTTAAACTGGATTTAAATGGTTCAAACAGGTTTGAAATGGTTCAAACTGGTTCGAAATGGTTCAAACTGGTTTGAAATGGTTCAAACTGGTTTAGATGGTTCAAACTGGTTTGAAATGGTTCAAACTAGTTTGAAATGGTTCAAACTGGTTTGAAATAGTTCAAACTGGTTTCAAATGGTTCAAAATGTTTTAAAACTGTTTAAACTGGTTTGAAATGGTTCAAACTGGTTTAGATGGTTCAAACTGGTTTGAAATGGTTCAAACTAGTTTGAAATGCTTCAAACTGGTTTGAAATGGTTCAAACTGGTTTTAAATGGTTCAAACTGGTTTGAAATGGTTAAAAATGTTTTAAAACTGTTTAAACTGGTTTGAAATGGTTCAAACTGGTTTAGATGGTTCAAACTGGTTTGAAATGGTTCAAACTGGTTTGAAATGGGTCAAACTGGTTTGAAACGGTTCAAACTGGTTTTAAATGCCTCAAACTGGTTTGAACTGGTTCAAACTGGTTTGAAATGGTTCAAACTGGTTTTAAATGCCTCAAACTGGTTTGAAATGGTTCAAACTGGTTTGAAATGGTTCAAACTGGTTTGAAATGGTTCAAACTGGTTTAAAATGGTTCAAACTGGTTTGAAATAGTTCAAACTGGTTTCAAATGGTTCAAAATGTTTTAAAACTGTTTAAACTGGTTTGAAATGGTTCAAACTGGTTTAGATGGTTCAAACTGGTTTGAAATGGTTCAAACTAGTTTGAAATGGTTCAAACTAGTTTGAAATGGTTCAAACTGGTTTGAACTGGTTCAAACTGGTTTGAAATGGTTCAAACTGGTTTGAAACGGTTCAAACTGGTTTTAAATGCCTCAAACTGGTTTGAACTGGTTCAAACTGGTTTGAAATGGTTCAAACTGGTTTTAAATGCCTCAAACTGGTTTGAAATGGTTCAAACTGGTTTGAAATGGTTCAAACTGGTTTAAAATGGTTCAAACTGGTTTGAAATAGTTCAAACTGGTTTCAAATGGTTCAAAATGTTTTAAAACTGTTTAAACTGGTTTGAAATGGTTCAAACTGGTTTAGATGGTTCAAACTGGTTTGAAATGGTTCAAACTAGTTTGAAATGCTTCAAACTGGTTTGAAATGGTTCAAACTGGTTTGAAATGGTTCAAACTGGTTTGAAATGGTTCAAACTGGTTTGAAATGGTTCAAAATGTTTTAAAACTGTTTAAACTGGTTTGAAATGGTTCAAACTGGTTTAGATGGTTCAAACTGGTTTGAAATGGTTCAAACTAGTTTGAAATGGTTCAAACTGGTTTGAACTGGTTCAAACTGGTTTGAAATGGTTCAAACTGGTTTGAAATGGTTCAAACTGGTTTGAACTGGTTCAAACTGGTGTGAAATGGTTCAAACTGGTGTGAAATGGTTCAAAATGTTTTAAAACTGTTTAAACTGGTTTGAACTGGTTTAAACTGGTGTGAAATGGTCCAAACTGGTTTTGAATGGTTTAAACTGGATTTAAATGGTTCAAACAGGTTTGAAATGGTTCAAACTGGTTCGAAATGGTTCAAACTGGTTTGAAATGGTTCAAACTGGTTTGAAATGGTTCAAACTGGTTTGAAATGGTCCGAACTGGTTTCAAATGGTTCAAAATGTTTTAAAACTGTTTAAACTGGTTTGAAATGGTTCAAACTGGTTTAGATGGTTCAAACTGGTTTGAAATGGTTCAAACTAGTTTGAAATGCTTCAAACTGGTTTGAAATGGTTCAAACTGGTTTGAAATGGTTCAAACTGGTTTGAAATGGTTCAAACTGGTTTGAAATGGTTCAAACTAGTTTGAAATGCTTCAAACTGGTTTGAAATGGTTCAAACTGGTTTTAAATGCCTCAAACTGGTTTGAAATGGTTTAAACTGGTTTGAACTGGTTCAAACTGGTGTGAAATGGTTCAAACTGGTGTGAAATGGTTCAAAATGTTTTAAAACTGTTTAAACTGGTTTGAACTGGTTTAAACTGGTGTGAAATGGTCCAAACTGGTTTTGAATGGTTTAAACTGGATTTAAATGGTTCAAACAGGTTTGAAATGGTTCAAAATGTTTTAAAACTGTTTAAACTGGTTTGAAATGGTTCAAACTGGTTTAGATGGTTCAAACTGGTTTGAAATGGTTCAAACTAGTTTGAAATGCTTCAAACTGGTTTGAAATGGTTCAAACTGGTTTGAAATGGTTCAAACTGGTTTGAAATGGTTCAAACTGGTTTGAAATGGTTCAAAATGTTTTAAAACTGTTTAAACTGGTTTGAAATGGTTCAAACTGGTTTGAAATGGTTCAAACTGGTTTGAAATGGTTCAAACTGGTTTGAAATGGTTCAAAATGTTTTAAAACTGTTTAAACTGGTTTGAAATGGTTCAAACTGGTTTAGATGGTTCAAACTGGTTTGAAATGGTTCAAACTAGTTTGAAATGGTTCAAACTGGTTTGAACTGGTTCAAACTGGTTTGAAATGGTTCAAACTGGTTTGAAATGGTTCAAACTGGTTTGAACTGGTTCAAACTGGTGTGAAATGGTTCAAACTGGTGTGAAATGGTTCAAAATGTTTTAAAACTGTTTAAACTGGTTTGAACTGGTTTAAACTGGTGTGAAATGGTCCAAACTGGTTTTGAATGGTTTAAACTGGATTTAAATGGTTCAAACAGGTTTGAAATGGTTCAAACTGGTTCGAAATGGTTCAAACTGGTTTGAAATGGTTCAAACTGGTTTGAAATGGTTCAAACTGGTTTGAAATGGTCCGAACTGGTTTCAAATGGTTCAAAATGTTTTAAAACTGTTTAAACTGGTTTTAAATGGTTCAAACTGGTTTAGATGGTTCAAACTGGTTTGAAATGGTTCAAACTAGTTTGAAATGGTTCAAACTGGTTTGAACTGGTTCAAACTGGTTTGAAATGGTTCAAACTGGTTTGAAATGGTTCAAACTGGTTTGAAATGGTTCAAACTGGTTTGAAATGGTTCAAAATGTTTTAAAACTGTTTAAACTGGTTTGAAATGGTTCAAACTGGTTTAGATGGTTCAAACTGGTTTGAAATGGTTCAAACTGGTTTGAAATGGGTCAAACTGGTTTGAAACGGTTCAAACTGGTTTTAAATGCCTCAAACTGGTTTGAACTGGTTCAAACTGGTTTGAAATGGTTCAAACTGGTTTTAAATGCCTCAAACTGGTTTGAAATGGTTCAAACTGGTTTGAAATGGTTCAAACTGGTTTGAAATGGTTCAAATTGGTTTGAAATGGTTCAAACTGGTTTGAAATGGTTCAAACTGGTTTGAAATGGTTTAAACTGGTTTCAGATGGTTCAAACTGTTTTAAAATGGTTTAAACTGGTTTGAAATGGTTCAAACTGGTTTGAACTGGTTTAAACTGGTGTGAAATGGTCCAAACTGGTTTAGAATGGTTTAAACTGGATTTAAATGGTTCAAACAGGTTTGAAATGGTTCAAACTGGTTTGCAATGGTTCAAACTGGTTTGAACTGGTTCAAACTGGTTTGAAATGGTTTAGACTGGTTTGAAATGGTTCAAACTGGTTTCAAATGGCTTAAACTGGTTCGAAATGGTTCAAACTGGTTTGAAATGGTTCAAACTGGTTTGAAATGGTTCAAATTGGTTTGAAATGGTTCAAACTGGTTTGAAATGGTTCAAATTGGTTTGAAATGGTTCCAACTGGTTTGAAATGGTTCAAACTGGTTTGAAATGGTTCAAACTGGTTTGAAATGGTTCAAACTGGTTTGAAATGGTTCAAACTGGTTTGAAATGGTTCAAATTGGTTTGAAATGGTTCAAACTGGTTTGAAATGGTTCAAAATGTTTTAAAACTGTTTAAACTGGTTTGAAATGGTTCAATTTGGTTTAGATGGTTCAAACTGGTTTGAAATGGTTCAAACTGGTTTGAAATAGTTCAAACTGGTTTCAAATGGTTCAAAATGTTTTAAAACTGTTTAAACTGGTTTGAAATGGTTCAAACTGGTTTAGATGGTTCAAACTGGTTTGAAATGGTTCAAACTAGTTTGAAATGGTTCAAACTGGTTTGAACTGGTTCAAACTGGTTTGAAATGGTTCAAACTGGTTTGAAATGGTTCAAACTGGTTTGAAATGGTTCAAACTGGTTTGAAATGGTTCAAACTGGTTTGAAATGGTTCAAACTGGTTTCAAATGGTTCAAACTGGTTTCAAATGGTTCAAACTGTTTTAAAATGGTTTAAACTGGTTTGAAATGGTTCAAACTGGCTTGAACCGGTTCAAACTGGTGTGAAATGGTTCAAACTGGTGTGAAATGGTTCAAACTGGTTTTAAATGGTTCAAACAGGTTTGAAATGGTTCAAACTGGTTTGCAATGGTTCAAACTTGTTTGAACTGGTTCAAACTGGTTTGAACTGGTTCAAACTGGTTTGAACTGGTTCAAACTGGTTTGAATTGGTTTAAACTGGTTTGAAATGGTTCAAACTGGTTTCAAATGGTTAAAACTGGTTCGAAATGGTTCAAACTGGTTTGAAGTGATTCAAACTGGTTTGAAATGGTTCAAACTGGTTTCAAATGGTTTAAACTGGTTTGAAACGGTTCAAACTGGTTTTAAATGCCTCAAACTGGTTTGAAATGTTTCAAACTGGCTTGAAATGGTTCAAACTGGTTTGAAATGGTTCAAACTGGTTTCAAATGGTTGAAACTGGTTTCATATGGTTCAAACTGGTTTCATATGGTTCAAACTGGTTTCAAATGGTGCAAACTATTTTCAAATGGTTGAAACTGGTTTCAAATGGCTCAAACTGGTTTCAAATGGCTCAAACCGGTTTGAAATGGTTCAAACTGGTTTGAAATGGTTCAAACTGGTTTGAAATGGTTCAAATTGGTTTGAAATGGTTCAAACTGGTTTGAAATGGTTCAAACTGGTTTGAAATGGTTTAAACTGGTTTCAGATGGTTCAAACTGTTTTAAAATGGTTTAAACTGGTTTGAAATGGTTCAAACTGGTTTGAACTGGTTTAAACTGGTGTGAAATGGTCCAAACTGGTTTAGAATGGTTTAAACTGGATTTAAATGGTTCAAACAGGTTTGAAATGGTTCAAACTGGTTTGCAATGGTTCAAACTGGTTTGAACTGGTTCAAACTGGTTTGAAATGGTTTAGACTGGTTTGAAATGGTTCAAACTGGTTTCAAATGGCTCAAACTGGTTCGAAATGGTTCAAACTGGTTTGAAATGGTTCAAACTGGTTTGAAATGGTTCAAATTGGTTTGAAATGGTTCAAACTGGTTTGAAATGGTTCAAATTGGTTTGAAATGGTTCCAACTGGTTTGAAATGGTTCAAACTGGTTTGAAATGGTTCAAACTGGTTTGAAATGGTTCAAACTGGTTTGAAATGGTTCAAACTGGTTTGAAATGGTTCAAATTGGTTTGAAATGGTTCAAACTGGTTTGAAATGGTTCAAACTAGTTTGAAATGGTTCCAACTGGTTTGAAATGGTTCAAACTGGTTTGAAATGGTTCAAACTGGTTTGAAATGGTTCAAATTGGTTTGAAATGGTTCAAACTGGTTTGAATTGGTTCAAACTGGTTTGAAATGGTTCAAACTGGTTTGAAATGGTTCAAACTAGTTTGAAATGGTTCAAACTGGTTTGAAATGGTTCAAACTGGTTTGAAATGGTTCAAACTGGTTTGAAATGGTTCAAACTGGTTTGAAATAGTTCAAACTGGTTTCAAATGGTTCAAAATGTTTTAAAACTGTTTAAACTGGTTTGAAATGGTTCAATTTGGTTTAGATGGTTCAAACTGGTTTGAAATGGTTCAAACTGGTTTGAAATAGTTCAAACTGGTTTCAAATGGTTCAAAATGTTTTAAAACTGTTTAAACTGGTTTGAAATGGTTCAAACTGGTTTAGATGGTTCAAACTGGTTTGAAATGGTTCAAACTAGTTTGAAATGGTTCAAACTGGTTTGAACTGGTTCAAACTGGTTTGAAATGGTTCAAACTGGTTTGAAATGGTTCAAACTGGTTTGAAATGGTTCAAACTGGTTTGAAATGGTTCAAACTGGTTTGAAATGGTTCAAACTGGTTTGAAATGGTTCAAACTGGTTTGAACTGGTTCAAACTGGTTTGAACTGGTTCAAACTGGTTTGAACTGGTTCAAACTGGTGTGAAATGGTTCAAACTGGTGTGAAATGGTTCAAACTGGTTTTAAATGGTTCAAACAGGTTTGAAATGGTTCAAACTGGTTTGCAATGGTTCAAACTGGTTTGAACTGGTTCAAACTGGTTTGAACTGGTTCAAACTGGTTTGAACTGGTTCAAACTGGTTTGAATTGGTTTAAACTGGTTTGAAATGGTTCAAACTGGTTTCAAATGGTTAAAACTGGTTCGAAATGGTTCAAACTGGTTTGAAGTGATTCAAACTGGTTTGAAATGGTTCAAACTGGTTTCAAATGGTTTAAACTGGTTTGAAACGGTTCAAACTGGTTTTAAATGCCTCAAACTGGTTTGAAATGTTTCAAACTGGCTTGAAATGGTTCAAACTGGTTTGAAATGGTTCAAACTGGTTTCAAATGGTTGAAACTGGTTTCATATGGTTCAAACTGGTTTCATATGGTTCAAACTGGTTTCAAATGGTGCAAACTATTTTCAAATGGTTGAAACTGGTTTCAAATGGCTCAAACTGGTTTCAAATGGCTCAAACCGGTTTGAAATGGTTCAAACTGGTTTGAAATGGTTCAAACTGGTTTGAAATGGTTCAAATTGGTTTGAAATGGTTCAAACTGGTTTGAAATGGTTCAAACTGGTTTGAAATGGTTTAAACTGGTTTCAGATGGTTCAAACTGTTTTAAAATGGTTTAAACTGGTTTGAAATGGTTCAAACTGGTTTGAACTGGTTTAAACTGGTGTGAAATGGTCCAAACTGGTTTAGAATGGTTTAAACTGGATTTAAATGGTTCAAACAGGTTTGAAATGGTTCAAACTGGTTTGCAATGGTTCAAACTGGTTTGAACTGGTTCAAACTGGTTTGAAATGGTTTAGACTGGTTTGAAATGGTTCAAACTGGTTTCAAATGGCTCTATCTGGTTCGAAATGGTTCAAACTGGTTTGAAATGGTTCAAACTGGTTTGAAATGGTTCAAATTGGTTTGAAATGGTTCAAACTGGTTTGAAATGGTTCAAATTGGTTTGAAATGGTTCCAACTGGTTTGAAATGGTTCAAACTGGTTTGAAATGGTTCAAACTGGTTTGAAATGGTTCAAACTGGTTTGAAATGGTTCCAACTGGTTTGAAATGGTTCAAATTGGTTTGAAATGGTTCAAACTGGTTTGAAATGGTTCAAAATGTTTTAAAACTGTTTAAACTGGTTTGAAATGGTTCAATTTGGTTTAGATGGTTCAAACTGGTTTGAAATGGTTCAAACTGGTTTGAAATAGTTCAAACTGGTTTCAAATGGTTCAAAATGTTTTAAAACTGTTTAAACTGGTTTGAAATGGTTCAAACTGGTTTAGATGGTTCAAACTGGTTTGAAATGGTTCAAACTAGTTTGAAATGGTTCAAACTGGTTTGAACTGGTTCAAACTGGTTTGAAATGGTTCAAACTGGTTTGAAATGGTTCAAACTGGTTTGAAATGGTTCAAACTGGTTTGAAATGGTTCAAACTGGTTTGAAATGGTTCAAACTGGTTTCAAATGGTTCAAACTGGTTTCAAATGGTTCAAACTGTTTTAAAATGGTTTAAACTGGTTTGAAATGGTTCAAACTGGCTTGAACTGGTTCAAACTGGTGTGAAATGGTTCAAACTGGTGTGAAATGGTTCAAACTGGTTTTAAATGGTTCAAACAGGTTTGAAATGGTTCAAACTGGTTTGCAATGGTTCAAACTTGTTTGAACTGGTTCAAACTGGTTTGAACTGGTTCAAACTGGTTTGAACTGGTTCAAACTGGTTTGAATTGGTTTAAACTGGTTTGAAATGGTTCAAACATGTTTCAAATGGTTAAAACTGGTTCGAAATGGTTCAAACTGGTTTGAAGTGATTCAAACTGGTTTGAAATGGTTCAAACTGGTTTCAAATGGTTTAAACTGGTTTGAAACGGTTCAAACTGGTTTTAAATGCCTCAAACTGGTTTGAAATGTTTCAAACTGGCTTGAAATGGTTCAAACTGGTTTGAAATGGTTCAAACTGGTTTCAAATGGTTGAAACTGGTTTCATATGGTTCAAACTGGTTTCATATGGTTCAAACTGGTTTCAAATGGTGCAAACTATTTTCAAATGGTTGAAACTGGTTTCAAATGGCTCAAACTGGTTTCAAATGGCTCAAACCGGTTTGAAATGGTTCAAACTGGTTTGAAATGGTTCAAACTGGTTTGAAATGGTTCAAATTGGTTTGAAATGGTTCAAACTGGTTTGAAATGGTTCAAACTGGTTTGAAATGGTTTAAACTGGTTTCAGATGGTTCAAACTGTTTTAAAATGGTTTAAACTGGTTTGAAATGGTTCAAACTGGTTTGAACTGGTTTAAACTGGTGTGAAATGGTCCAAACTGGTTTAGAATGGTTTAAACTGGATTTAAATGGTTCAAACAGGTTTGAAATGGTTCAAACTGGTTTGCAATGGTTCAAACTGGTTTGAACTGGTTCAAACTGGTTTGAAATGGTTTAGACTGGTTTGAAATGGTTCAAACTGGTTTCAAATGGCTCAAACTGGTTCGAAATGGTTCAAACTGGTTTGAAATGGTTCAAACTGGTTTGAAATGGTTCAAATTGGTTTGAAATGGTTCAAACTGGTTTGAAATGGTTCAAACTGGTTTGAAATGGGTCAAACTGGTTTGAAACGGTTCAAACTGGTTTTAAATGCCTCAAACTGGTTTGAACTGGTTCAAACTGGTTTGAAATGGTTCAAACTGGTTTTAAATGCCTCAAACTGGTTTCAAATGGCTCAAACTGGTTCGAAATGGTTCAAACTGGTTTGAAATGGTTCAAACTGGTTTGAAATGGTTCAAACTGGTTTGAAATGGTTCAAATTGGTTTGAAATGGTTCAAACTGGTTTGAAATGGTTCAAACTAGTTTGAAAGGGTTCCAACTGGTTTGAAATGGTTCAAACTGGTTTGAAATGGTTCAAACTGGTTTAAAACTGTTTAGACTGGTTTGAAATGGTTCAAACTGGTTTAGATGGTTCAAACTGGTTTGAAATGGTTCAAACTAGTTTGAAATGGTTCAAACTGGTTTGAACTGGTTCAAACTGGTTTGCAATGGTTCAAACTGGTTTGAACTGGTTCAAACTGGTTTGAAATGGTTTAGACTGGTTTGAAATGGTTCAAACTGGTTTCAAATGGCTCAAACTGGTTCGAAATGGTTCAAACTGGTTTGAAATGGTTCAAACTGGTTTGAAATGGTTCAAATTGGTTTGAAATGGTTCAAACTGGTTTGAAATGGTTCAAATTGGTTTGAAATGGTTCCAACTGGTTTGAAATGGTTCAAACTGGTTTGAAATGGTTCAAACTGGTTTGAAATGGTTCCAACTGGTTTGAAATGGTTCAAACTGGTTTGAAATGGTTCAAACTGGTTTGAAATGGTTCAAACTGGTTTGAAATGGTTCAAATTGGTTTGAAATGGTTCAAACTGGTTTGAAATGGTTCAAACTGGTTTGAAATGGTTCAAACTGGTTTGAAATGGTTCAAACTGGTTTGAAATGATTCAAACTGGTTTGAAATGGTCCAAACTAGTTTGAAATGGTTCAAACTGGTTTCAAATGGTTCAAACTGGTTTGAAATGGTTCAAACTGGTTTCAAATGGCTCAAACTGGTTCGAAATGGTTCAAACTGGTTTGAAATGGTTCAAAATGGTTTGAAATGGTTCAAACTGGTTTGAATTGGTTCAAACTGGTTTGAAATGGTTCAAACTAGTTTGAAATGGTTCAAACTGGTTTGAAATGGTTCAAACTGGTTTGAAATGGTTCAAACTGGTTTGAAATGGTTCAAACTGGTTTGAAATGGTTCAAACTGGTTTGAAATGGTTCAAACTGGTTTGAAATAGTTCAAACTGGTTTCAAATGGTTCAAAATGTTTTAAAACTGTTTAAACTGGTTTGAAATGGTTCAAACTGGTTTAGATGGTTCAAACTGGTTTGAAATGGTTCAAACTAGTTTGAAATGGTTCAAACTGGTTTGAACTGGTTCAAACTGGTTTGAAATGGTTCAAACTGGTTTGAAATGGTTCAAACTGGTTTGAAATGGTTCAAACTGGTTTGAAATGGTTCAAACTGGTTTGAAATGGTTCAAACTGGTTTCAAATGGTTCAAACTGGTTTGAAATGGTTCAAACTGGTTTGAAATGGTTCAAACTGGTTTGAAATGGTTCAAACTGGTTTGAACTGGTTCAAACTGGTGTGAAATGGTTCAAACTGGTGTGAAATGGTTCAAACTGGTTTTAAATGGTTCAAACAGGTTTGAAATGGTTCAAACTGGTTTGCAATGGTTCAAACTGGTTTGAACTGGTTCAAACTGGTTTGAACTGGTTCACACTGGTTTGAACTGGTTCAAACTGGTTTGAATTGGTTTAAACTGGTTTGAAATGGTTCAAACTGGTTTCAAATGGTTAAAACTGGTTCGAAATGGTTCAAACTGGTTTGAAATGATTCAAACTGGTTTGAAATGGTTCAAACTGGTTTCAAATGGTTTAAACTGGTTTGAAACGGTTCAAACTGGTTTTAAATGCCTCAAACTGGTTTGAAATGTTTCAAACTGGCTTGAAATGGTTCAAACTGGTTTGAAATGGTTCAAACTGGTTTCAAATGGTTGAAACTGGTTTCATATGGTTCAAACTGGTTTCATATGGTTCAAACTGGTTTCAAATGGTGCAAACTATTTTCAAATGGTTGAAACTGGTTTCAAATGGCTCAAACTGGTTTCAAATGGCTCAAACCGGTTTGAAATGGTTCAAACTGGTTTGAAATGGTTCAAACTGGTTTGAAATGGTTCAAACTGGTTTGAAATGGTTCAAACTGGTTTGAAATGGTTCAAACTGGTTTGAAATGGTTTAAACTGGTTTCAGATGGTTCAAACTGTTTTAAAATGGTTTAAACTGGTTTGAAATGGTTCAAACTGGTTTGAACTGGTTTAAACTGGTGTGAAATGGTCCAAACTGGTTTAGAATGGTTTAAACTGGATTTAAATGGTTCAAACAGGTTTGAAATGGTTCAAACTGGTTTGCAATGGTTCAAACTGGTTTGAACTAGTTCAAACTGGTTTAAAATGGTTTAGACTGGTTTGAAATGGTTCAAACTGGTTTCAAATGGCTCAAACTGGTTCGAAATGGTTCAAACTGGTTTGAAATGGTTCCAACTGGTTTGAAATGGTTCAAACTGGTTTGAAATGGTTCAAATTGGTTTGAAATGGTTCAAACTGGTTTGAAATGGTTCAAACTAGTTTGAAAGGGTTCCAACTGGTTTGAAATGGTTCAAACTGGTTTGAAATGGTTCAAACTGGTTTAAAACTGTTTAGACTGGTTTGAAATGGTTCAAACTGGTTTAGATGGTTCAAACTGGTTTGAAATGGTTCAAACTAGTTTGAAATGGTTCAAACTGGTTTGAACTGGTTCAAACTGGTTTGAAATGGTTCAAACTGGTTTGAAATGGTTCAAACTGGTTTGAAATGGTTCAAACTGGTTTGAAATGGTTCAAACTTGTTTGAAATGGTTCAAACTGGTTTCAAATGGTTCAAACTGGTTTCAAATGGTTCAAACTGTTTTAAAATGGTTTAAACTGGTTTGAAATGGTTCAAACTGGTTTGAACTGGTTCAAACTGGTGTGAAATGGTTCAAACTGGTGTGAAATGGTTCAAACTGGTTTTAAATGGTTTAAACAGGTTTGAAATGGTTCAAACTGGTTTGCAATGGTTCAAACTGGTTTGAACTGGTTCAAACTGGTTTGAACTGGTTCAAACTGGTTTGAAATGGTTCAAACTGGTTTATAATGGTTTAAACTGGTTTGAAATGGTTCAAACTAGTTTGAAATGGTTCAAACTGGTTTAAACTGGTTCAAACTGGTTTGAAATGGTTCAAACTGGCTTGAAATGGTTCAAACTGGTTTGAAATGGTTCAAACTGGTTTGAAATGGTTCAAACTGGTTTGAAATGGTTCAAACTGGTTTGAAATGGTTCAAACTGGTTTGAAATGGTTCAAACTGGTTTCAAATGGTTCAAACTGTTTTAAAATGGTTTAAACTGGTTTGAAATGGTTCAAACTGGTTTGAACTGGTTCAAACTGGTTTGAAATGGTTTAGACTGGTTTGAAATGGTTCAAACTGGTTTCAAATGGCTCAAACTGGTTCGAAATGGTTCAAACTGGTTTGAAATGGTTCAAACTGGTTTGAAATGGTTCAAATTGGTTTGAAATGGTTCAAACTGGTTTGAAATGGTTCAAACTAGTTTGAAATGGTTCCAACTGGTTTGAAATGGTTCAAACTGGTTTGAAATGGTTCAAACTCGTTTGAAATGGTTCAAACTGGTTTGAAATGGTTCAAATTGGTTTGAAATGGTTCAAACTGGTTTGAAATGGTTCAAACTGGTTTGAAATGGTTCAAACTGGTTTGAAATGGTTCAAACTGGTTTGAAATGATTCAAACTGGTTTGAAATGGTCCAAACTAGTTTGAAATGGTTCAAACTGGTTTCAAATGGTTCAAACTGGTTTGAAATGGTTCAAACTGGTTTCAAATGGCTCAAACTGGTTCGAAATGGTTCAAACTGGTTTGAAATGGTTCAAAATGGTTTGAAATGGTTCAAACTGGTTTGAAATGGTTCAAACTGGTTTGAATTGGTTCAAACTGGTTTGAAATGGTTCAAACTAGTTTGAAATGGTTCAAACTGGTTTGAAATGGTTCAAACTGGTTTGAAATGGTTCAAACTGGTTTGAAATGGTTCAAACTGGTTTGAAATGGTTCAAACTGGTTTGAAATGGTTCAAACTGGTTTGAAATGGTTCAAACTGGTTTGAAATAGTTCAAACTGGTTTCAAATGGTTCAAAATGTTTTAAAACTGTTTAAACTGGTTTGAAATGGTTCAAACTGGTTTAGATGGTTCAAACTGGTTTGAAATGGTTCAAACTGGTTTGAACTGGTTCAAACTGGTTTGAAATGGTTCAAACTGGTTTGAAATGGTTCAAACTGGTTTGAAATGGTTCAAACTGGTTTGAAATGGTTCAAACTGGTTTGAAATGGTTCAAACTGGTTTCAAATGGTTCAAACTGGTTTGAAATGGTTCAAACTGGTTTGAAATGGTTCAAACTGGTTTGAAATGGTTCAAACTGGTTTGAACTGGTTCAAACTGGTGTAAAATGGTTCAAACTGGTGTGAAATGGTTCAAACTGGTTTTAAATGGTTCAAACAGGTTTGAAATGGTTCAAACTGGTTTGCAATGGTTCAAACTGGTTTGAACTAGTTCAAACTGGTTTAAAATGGTTTAGACTGGTTTGAAATGGTTCAAACTGGTTTCAAATGGCTCAAACTGGTTCGAAATGGTTCAAACTGGTTTGAAATGGTTCAAACTGGTTTGAAATGGTTCAAACTGGTGTAAAATGGTTCAAACTGGTGTGAAATGGTTCAAACTGGTTTTAAATGGTTCAAACAGGTTTGAAATGGTTCAAACTGGTTTGCAATGGTTCAAACTGGTTTGAACTAGTTCAAACTGGTTTAAAATGGTTTAGACTGGTTTGAAATGGTTCAAACTGGTTTCAAATGGCTCAAACTGGTTCGAAATGGTTCAAACTGGTTTGAAATGGTTCAAACTGGTTTGAAATGGTTCAAACTGGTTTGAAATGGTTCAAATTGGTTTGAAATGGTTCAAACTGGTTTGAAATGGTTCAAACTAGTTTGAAAGGGTTCCAACTGGTTTGAAATGGTTCAAACTGGTTTGAAATGGTTCAAACTGGTTTGAAATGGTTCAAACTGGTTTGAAATGGTTCAAACTGGTTTGAAATGGTTCAAATTGGTTTGAAATGGTTCAAACTGGTTTGAAATGGTTCAAACTAGTTTGAAATGGTTCAAACTGGTTTGAAATGGTTCAAACTGGTTTGAAATGGTTCAAACTGGTTTGAAATGGTTCAAACTGGTTTGAAATAGTTCAAACTGGTTTCAAATAGTTCAAACCGGTTTCAAATGGTTCAAAATGTTTTAAAACTGTTTAAACTGGTTTGAAATGGTTCAAACTGGTTTAGATTATTCAAACTGGTTTGAAATGGTTCAAACTAGTTTGAAATGGTTCAAACTGGTTTGAACTGGTTCAAACTGGTTTGAAATGGTTCAAACTGGTTTGAAATGGTTCAAACTGGTTTGAAATGGTTCAAACTGGTTTGAAATGGTTCAAACTGGTTTGAAATGGTTCAAACTGGTTTGAAATGGTTCAAACTAGTTTGAAAGGGTTCCAACTGGTTTGAAATGGTTCAAACTGGTTTGAAATGGTTCAAACTGGTTTGAAATGGTTCAAACTGGTTTGAAATGGTTCAAACTGGTTTGAAATGGTTCAAATTGGTTTGAAATGGTTTAAACTGGTTTGAAATGGTTCAAACTAGTTTGAAATGGTTCAAACTGGTTTGAAATGGTTCAAACTGGTTTGAAATGGTTCAAACTGGTTTGAAATGGTTCAAACTGGTTTGAAATAGTTCAAACTGGTTTCAAATAGTTCAAACCGGTTTCAAATGGTTCAAAATGTTTTAAAACTGTTTAAACTGGTTTGAAATGGTTCAAACTGGTTTAGATTATTCAAACTGGTTTGAAATGGTTCAAACTAGTTTGAAATGGTTCAAACTGGTTTGAACTGGTTCAAACTGGTTTGAAATGGTTCAAACTGGTTTGAAATGGTTCAAACTGGTTTGAAATGGTTCAAACTGGTTTGAAATGGTTCAAACTGGTTTGAAATGGTTCAAACTTGTTTGAAATGGTTCAAACTGGTTTCAAATGGTTCAAACTGGTTTCAAATGGTTCAAACTGTTTTAAAATGGTTTAAACTGGTTTGAAATGGTTCAAACTGGTTTGAACTGGTTCAAACTGGTGTGAAATGGTTCAAACTGGTGTGAAATGGTTCAAACCTGTTTGAAATGGTTCAAACTGGTTTGAAATGGTTCAAACTGGTTTGAAATGGTTCAAACTGGTTTGAAATGGTTCAAACTGGTTTGAAATGGTTCAAACTGGTTTGAAATGGTTCAAACTGGTTTGAAATGGTTCAAATTGGTTTGAAATGGTTTAAACTGGTTTGAAATGGTTCAAACTAGTTTGAAATGGTTCAAACTGGTTTGAAATGGTTCAAACTGGTTTGAAATGGTTCAAACTGGTTTGAAATGGTTCAAACTGGTTTGAAATAGTTCAAACTGGTTTCAAATAGTTCAAACCGGTTTCAAATGGTTCAAAATGTTTTAAAACTGTTTAAACTGGTTTGAAATGGTTCAAACTGGTTTAGATTATTCAAACTGGTTTGAAATGGTTCAAACTAGTTTGAAATGGTTCAAACTGGTTTGAACTGGTTCAAACTGGTTTGAAATGGTTCAAACTGGTTTGAAATGGTTCAAACTGGTTTGAAATGGTTCAAACTGGTTTGAAATGGTTCAAACTGGTTTGAAATGGTTCAAACTTGTTTGAAATGGTTCAAACTGGTTTCAAATGGTTCAAACTGGTTTCAAATGGTTCAAACTGTTTTAAAATGGTTTAAACTGGTTTGAAATGGTTCAAACTGGTTTGAACTGGTTCAAACTGGTGTGAAATGGTTCAAACTGGTGTGAAATGGTTCAAACCTGTTTGAAATGGTTCAAACTGGTTTGAAATGGTTCAAACTGGTTTGCAATGGTTCAAACTGGTTTGAACTGGTTCAAACTGGTTTGAACTGGTTCAAACTGGTTTGAAATGGTTCAAACTGGTTTATAATGGTTCAAACTGGTTTGAAATGGTTCAAACTGGTTTGAAATGGTTCAAATTGGTTTGAAATGGTTCAAACTGGTTTCATATGGTTCAAACTGGTTTCATATGGTTCAAACTGGTTTCAAATGGTGCAAACTATTTTCAAATGGTTGAAACTGGTTTCAAATGGCTCAAACTGGTTTCAAATGGCTCAAACCGGTTTGAAATGGTTCAAACTGGTTTGAAATGGTTCAAACTGGTTTGAAATGGTTCAAACTGGTTTGAAATGGTTCAAACTGGTTTGAAATGGTTCAAACTGGTTTGAAATGGTTTAAACTGGTTTCAAATGGTTCAAACTGTTTTAAAATGGTTTAAACTGGTTTGAAATGGTTCAAACTGGTTTGAACTGGTTTAAACTGGTGTGAAATGGTCCAACCTGGTTTTGAATGGTTTAAACTGGATTAAAATGGTTCAAACAGGTTTAAAATGGTTCAAACTGGTTTGCAATGGTTCAAACGGGTTTGAACTGGTTCAAACTGGTTTGAAATGGTTTAGACTGGTTTGAAATGGTTCAAACTGGTTTCAAATGGTTCAAACTGGTTTCAAATGGCTCAAACTGGTTCGAAATGGTTCAAACTGGTTTGAAATGGTTCAAACTGGTTTGAAATGGTTCAAATTGGTTTGAAATGGTTCAAACTGGTTTGAAATGGTTCAAACTAGTTTGAAATGGTTCCAACTGGTTTGAAATGGTTCAAACTGGTTTGAAATGGTTCAAATTGGTTTGAAATGGTTCAAATTGGTTTGAAATGGTTCCAACTGGTTTGAAATGGTTCAAACTGGTTTGAAATGGTTCAAACTGGTTTGAAATGGTTCAAACTGCTTTGAAATGGTTCAAACTGGTTTGAAATGGTTCAAACTGGATTGAACTGGTTCAAACTGGTTTGAACTGGTTCAAACTGGTTTGAAATGGTTTAAACTGGTTTGAAATGGTTCAAACTGGTTTCAAATGGTTCAAACTGTTTTAAAATGGTTTAAACTGGTTTGAAATGGTTCAAACTGGTTTCAAATGGTTCAAACTGGTTTGAAATAGTTCAAACTGGTTTGAAATGGTTTAGACTGGTTTGAAATGGTTCAAACTGGTTTCAAATGGCTCAAACTGGTTCGAAATGGTTCAAACTGGTTTGAAATGGTTCAAACTGGTTTGAAATGGTTCAAACTGGTTTCAAATGGTTCAAACTGGTTTGAAATAGTTCAAACTGGTTTAAAATGGTTTAGACTGGTTTGAAATGGTTCAAACTGGTTTCAAATGGCTCAAACTGGTTCGAAATGGTTCAAACTGGTTTGAAATGGTTCAAACTGGTTTGAAATGGTTCAAACTGGTTTGAAATGGTTCAAATTGGTTTGAAATGGTTCAAACTGGTTTGAAATGGTTCAAACTAGTTTGAAAGGGTTCCAACTGGTTTGAAATGGTTCAAACTGGTTTGAAATGGTTCAAACTGGTTTGAAATGGTTCAAACTGGTTTGAAATGGTTCAAACTGGTTTGAAATGGTTCAAATTGGTTTGAAATGGTTCAAACTGGTTTGAAATGGTTCAAACTAGTTTGAAATGGTTCAAACTGGTTTGAAATGGTTCAAACTGGTTTGAAATGGTTCAAACTGGTTTGAAATGGTTCAAACTGGTTTGAAATAGTTCAAACTGGTTTCAAATAGTTCAAACCGGTTTCAAATGGTTCAAAATGTTTTAAAACTGTTTAAACTGGTTTGAAATGGTTCAAACTGGTTTAGATTATTCAAACTGGTTTGAAATGGTTCAAACTAGTTTGAAATGGTTCAAACTGGTTTGAACTGGTTCAAACTGGTTTGAAATGGTTCAAACTGGTTTGAAATGGTTCAAACTGGTTTGAAATGGTTCAAACTGGTTTGAAATGGTTCAAACTAGTTTGAAAGGGTTCCAACTGGTTTGAAATGGTTCAAACTGGTTTGAAATGGTTCAAACTGGTTTGAAATGGTTCAAACTGGTTTGAAATGGTTCAAACTGGTTTGAAATGGTTCAAATTGGTTTGAAATGGTTTAAACTGGTTTGAAATGGTTCAAACTAGTTTGAAATGGTTCAAACTGGTTTGAAATGGTTCAAACTGGTTTGAAATGGTTCAAACTGGTTTGAAATGGTTCAAACTGGTTTGAAATAGTTCAAACTGGTTTCAAATAGTTCAAACCGGTTTCAAATGGTTCAAAATGTTTTAAAACTGTTTAAACTGGTTTGAAATGGTTCAAACTGGTTTAGATTATTCAAACTGGTTTGAAATGGTTCAAACTAGTTTGAAATGGTTCAAACTGGTTTGAACTGGTTCAAACTGGTTTGAAATGGTTCAAACTGGTTTGAAATGGTTCAAACTGGTTTGAAATGGTTCAAACTGGTTTGAAATGGTTCAAACTGGTTTGAAATGGTTCAAACTGGTTTGAAATGGTTCAAACTTGTTTGAAATGGTTCAAACTGGTTTCAAATGGTTCAAACTGGTTTGAAATGGTTCAAACTGGTTTCAAATGGTTCAAACTGGTTTCAAATGGTTCAAACTGTTTTAAAATGGTTTAAACTGGTTTGAAATGGTTCAAACTGGTTTGAACTGGTTCAAACTGGTGTGAAATGGTTCAAACTGGTGTGAAATGGTTCAAACCTGTTTGAAATGGTTCAAACTGGTTTGAAATGGTTCAAACTGGTTTGCAATGGTTCAAACTGGTTTGAACTGGTTCAAACTGGTTTGAACTGGTTCAAACTGGTTTGAAATGGTTCAAACTGGTTTATAATGGTTCAAACTGGTTTGAAATGGTTCAAACTGGTTTGAAATGGTTCAAATTGGTTTGAAATGGTTCAAACTGGTTTCATATGGTTCAAACTGGTTTCATATGGTTCAAACTGGTTTCAAATGGTGCAAACTATTTTCAAATGGTTGAAACTGGTTTCAAATGGCTCAAACTGGTTTCAAATGGCTCAAACCGGTTTGAAATGGTTCAAACTGGTTTGAAATGGTTCAAACTGGTTTGAAATGGTTCAAACTGGTTTGAAATGGTTCAAACTGGTTTGAAATGGTTCAAACTGGTTTGAAATGGTTTAAACTGGTTTCAAATGGTTCAAACTGTTTTAAAATGGTTTAAACTGGTTTGAAATGGTTCAAACTGGTTTGAACTGGTTTAAACTGGTGTGAAATGGTCCAACCTGGTTTTGAATGGTTTAAACTGGATTAAAATGGTTCAAACAGGTTTAAAATGGTTCAAACTGGTTTGCAATGGTTCAAACGGGTTTGAACTGGTTCAAACTGGTTTGAAATGGTTTAGACTGGTTTGAAATGGTTCAAACTGGTTTCAAATGGTTCAAACTGGTTTCAAATGGCTCAAACTGGTTCGAAATGGTTCAAACTGGTTTGAAATGGTTCAAACTGGTTTGAAATGGTTCAAATTGGTTTGAAATGGTTCAAACTGGTTTGAAATGGTTCAAACTAGTTTGAAATGGTTCCAACTGGTTTGAAATGGTTCAAACTGGTTTGAAATGGTTCAAACTGGTTTCAAATGGTTCAAAATGTTTTAAAACTGTTTAAACTGGTTTCAAATGGTTCAAACTGGTTTAGATGGTTCAAACTGGTTTGAAATGGTTCAAACTAGTTTGAAATGGTTCAAACTGGTTTGAAATGGTTCAAACTGGTTTGAAATGGTTCAAACTAGTTTGAAATGGTTCAAACTAGTTTGAAATGGTTCAAACTGGTTTGAAATGGTTCAAACTAGTTTGAAATGGTTCAAACTGGTTTGAAATGGTTCAAACTGGTTTGAAATGGTTGAAACTGGTTTCAAATGGTTCAAACTGGTTTGAAATGGTTCAAACTGCTTTAAAATGGTTCAAACTGGTTTGAAATGGTTCAAACTGGATTGAACTGGTTCAAACTGGTTTGAACTGGTTCAAACTGGTTTGAAATGGTTTAAACTGGTTTGAAATGGTTCAAACTGGTTTCAAATGGCTCAAACTGGTTCGAAATGGTTCAAACTGGTTTGAAATGGTTCAAAATGGTTTGAAATGGTTCAAACTGGTTTAAAATGGTTCAAACTGGTTTGAAATGGTTCAAACTGGTTTAAAATGGTTCAAACTGGTTTGAAATGGTTCAAACTGGTTTGAAATGGTTCAAACTGGTTTGAAATGGTTCAAACTGGTTTGAAATGGTTCAAACTGGTTTGAAATGGTTCAAACTGGTTTGAAATGGTCCAAACTAGTTTGAAATGGTTCAAACTGGTTTGAAATGGTTCAAACTGGTTTGAAATGGTTCAAACTGGTTTGAAATGGTTCAAACTGGTTTGAAATGGTTCAAACTGGTTTGAAATGGTTCAAACTGGTTTGAAATGGTTCAAACTGGTTTGAAATGGTTCAAACTGGTTTGAAATGGTTCAAATTTGTTTGAAATGGTTCAAACGGGTTTGAAATGGTTCAAACTGGATTGAACTGGTTCAAACTGGTTTGAACTGGTTCAAACTGGTTTGAAATGGTTTAAACTGGTTTGAAATGGTTCAAACTGGTTTCAAATGGCTCAAACTGGGTCGAAATGGTTCAAACTGGTTTGAAATGGTTCAAAATGGTTTGAAATGGTTCAAACTGGTTTGAAATGGTTCAAAATGGTTTGAAATGGTTCAAACTGGTTTAAAATGGTTCAAACTGGTTTGAAATGGTTCAAACTGGTTTGAAATGGTTCAAACTGGTTTGAAATGGTTCAAACTGGTTTGAAATGGTTCAAACTGGTTTGAAATGGTTCAAACTGGTTTGAAATGGTCCAAACTAGTTTGAAATGGTTCAAACTGGTTTGAAATGGTTCAAACTGGTTTGAAATGGTTCAAACTGGTTTGAAATGGTTCAAACTGGTTTGAAATGGTTCAAACTGGTTCGAAATGGTTCAAACTGGTTTGAAATGGTTCAAACTGGTTTGAAATGGTTCAAACTGGTTTGAAATGGTTCAAATTTGTTTGAAATGGTTCAAACTGGTTTGAAATGGTTCAAACTGGTTTCAAATGGTTCAAACTGGTTTCAAATGGTTCAAAATGTTTTAAAACTGTTTAAACTGGTTTCAAATGGTTCAAACTGGTTTAGATGGTTCAAACTGGTTTGAAATGGTTCAAACTAGTTTGAAATGGTTCAAACTGGTTTGAAATGGTTCAAACTGGTTTGAAATGGTTCAAACTGGTTTGAAATGGTTCAAACTAGTTTGAAATGGTTCAAACTGGTTTGAAATGGTTCAAACTGGTTTGAACTGGTTCAAACTGGTTTGAAATGGTTTAAACTGCTTTGAAATGGTTCAAACTGGTTTCAAATGGCTCAAACTGGTTCGAAATGGTTCAAACTGGTTTGAAATGGTTCAAAATGGTTTGAAATGGTTCAAACTGGTTTAAAATGGTTCAAACTGGTTTGAAATGGTTCAAACTGGTTTGAACTGGTTCAAACTGGTTTGAAATGGTTCAAACTGGTTTGAAATGGTTCAAACTGGTTTGAAATGGTTCAAACTGGTTTGAAATGGTTCAAACTGGTTTGAAATGGTTCAAACTGGTTTGAAATGGTTCAAACTGGTTTGAAATGGTTCAAACTGGTTTGAAATGGTTCAAACTTGTTTGAAATGGTTCAAACTGGTTTCAAATGGTTCAAACTGGTTTCAAATGGTTCAAACTGTTTTAAAATGGTTTAAACTGGTTTGAAATGGTTCAAACTGGTTTGAACTGGTTCAAACTGGTGTGAAATGGTTCAAACTGGTGTGAAATGGTTCAAACCTGTTTGAAATGGTTCAAACTGGTTTGAAATGGTTCAAACTGGTTTGCAATGGTTCAAACTGGTTTGAACTGGTTCAAACTGGTTTGAACTGGTTCAAACTGGTTTGAAATGGTTCAAACTGGTTTATAATGGTTCAAACTGGTTTGAAATGGTTCAAACTGGTTTGAAATGGTTCAAATTGGTTTGAAATGGTTCAAACTGGTTTCATATGGTTCAAACTGGTTTCATATGGTTCAAACTGGTTTCAAATGGTGCAAACTATTTTCAAATGGTTGAAACTGGTTTCAAATGGCTCAAACTGGTTTCAAATGGCTCAAACCGGTTTGAAATGGTTCAAACTGGTTTGAAATGGTTCAAACTGGTTTGAAATGGTTCAAACTGGTTTGAAATGGTTCAAACTGGTTTGAAATGGTTCAAACTGGTTTGAAATGGTTTAAACTGGTTTCAAATGGTTCAAACTGTTTTAAAATGGTTTAAACTGGTTTGAAATGGTTCAAACTGGTTTGAACTGGTTTAAACTGGTGTGAAATGGTCCAACCTGGTTTTGAATGGTTTAAACTGGATTAAAATGGTTCAAACAGGTTTAAAATGGTTCAAACTGGTTTGAAATGGTTCAAACTGGTTTATAATGGTTCAAACTGGTTTGAAATGGTTCAAACTGGAATGAACTGGTTCAAACTGGTTTGAACTGGTTCAAACTGGTTTGAAATGGTTTAAACTGGTTTGAAATGGTTCAAACTGGTTTCAAATGGCTCAAACTGGTTCGAAATGGTTCAAACTGGTTTGAAATGGTTCAAAATGGTTTGAAATGGTTCAAACTGGTTTAAAATGGTTCAAACTGGTTTGAAATGGTTCAAACTGGTTTGAAATGGTTCAAACTGGTTTGAAATGGTTCAAACTGGTTTGAAATGGTTCAAACTGGTTTCAAATGGTTCAAACTGGTTTCAAATGGCTCAAACTGTTTTAAAATGGTTTAAACTGGTTTGCAATGGTTCAAACTGGTTTGAACTGGTTCAAACTGGTTTGAAATGGTTCAAACTGGTTTGAAATGGTTCAAACTGGTTTGAAATGGTTGAAACTGGTTTCAAATGGTTCAAACTGGTTTGAAATGGTTCAAACTGCTTTGAAATGGTTCAAACTGGTTTGAAATGGTTCAAACTGGATTGAACTGGTTCAAACTGGTTTGAACTGGTTCAAACTGGTTTGAAATGGTTTAAACTGGTTTGAAATGGTTCAAACTGGTTTCAAATGGCTCAAACTGGTTCGAAATGGTTCAAACTGGTTTGAAATGGTTCAAAATGGTTTGAAATGGTTCAAACTGGTTTAAAATGGTTCAAACTGGTTTGAAATGGTTCAAACTGGTTTGAAATGGTTCAAACTGGTTTGAAATGGTTCAAACTGGTTTCAAATGGTTCAAACTGGTTTCAAATGGCTCAAACTGTTTTAAAATGGTTTAAACTGGTTTGCAATGGTTCAAACTGGTTTGAACTGGTTCAAACTGGTTTGAAATGGTTCAAACTGGTTTGTAATGGTTCAAACTGGTTTGAAATGGTTCAAACTGGAATGAACTGGTTCAAACTGGTTTGAACTGGTTCAAACTGGTTTGAAATGGTTTAAACTGGTTTGAAATGGTTCAAACTGGTTTCAAATGGCTCAAACTGGTTCGAAATGGTTCAAACTGGTTTGAAATGGTTCAAAATGGTTTGAAATGGTTCAAACTGGTTTAAAATGGTTCAAACTGGTTTGAAATGGTTCAAACTGGTTTGAAATGGTTCAAACTGGTTTGAAATGGTTCAAACTGGTTTCAAATGGTTCAAACTGGTTTCAAATGGCTCAAACTGTTTTAAAATGGTTTAAACTGGTTTGCAATGGTTCAAACTGGTTTGAACTGGTTCAAACTGGTTTGAAATGGTTCAAACTGGTTTGAAATGGTTCAAACTGGTTTGAAATGGTTGAAACTGGTTTCAAATGGTTCAAACTGGTTTGAAATGGTTCAAACTGCTTTGAAATGGTTCAAACTGGTTTGAAATGGTTCAAACTGGATTGAACTGGTTCAAACTGGTTTGAACTGGTTCAAACTGGTTTGAAATGGTTTAAACTGGTTTGAAATGGTTCAAACTGGTTTCAAATGGCTCAAACTGGTTCGAAATGGTTCAAACTGGTTTGAAATGGTTCAAAATGGTTTGAAATGGTTCAAACTGGTTTAAAATGGTTCAAACTGGTTTGAAATGGTTCAAACTGGTTTGAAATGGTTCAAACTGGTTTGAAATGGTTCAAACTGGTTTCAAATGGTTCAAACTGGTTTCAAATGGCTCAAACTGTTTTAAAATGGTTTAAACTGGTTTGCAATGGTTCAAACTGGTTTGAACTGGTTCAAACTGGTTTGAACTGGTTCAAACTGGTTTGAAATGGTTTAAACTGGTTTAAAATGGTTCAAACTGGTTTCAAATGGTTAAAACTGGTTCGAAATGGTTCAAACTGGTTTCAAATGGTTCAAACTGGTTTGAAATGGTTTAAACTGGTTTGAAATGGTTCAAACTGGTTTGAAATGGTTCAAACTGGTTTGAAATGGTTCAAACTGGTTTGAAATGGTTCAAACTGGTTTGAAATGGTTCAAATTGGTTTGAAATGGTTCAAACTGGTTTAAAATGGTTCAAACTGGTTTGAAATGGTTCAAACTGGTTTGAAATGGTTCAAACTGGTTTGAAATGGTTCAAACTGGTTTCAAATGGCTCAAACTGGTTCGAAATGGTTCAAACTGGTTTGAAATGGTTCAAAATGGTTTGAAATGGTTCAAACTGGTTTAAAATGGTTCAAACTGGTTTGAAATGGTTCAAACTGGTTTGAAATGGTTCAAACTGGTTTGAAATGGTTCAAATTGGTTTGAAATGGTTCAAACTGGTTTTAAATGGTTCAAACTGGTTTGAAATGGTTCAAACTGGTTTGAAATGGTTCAAACTGGTTTGAAATGGTCCAAACTAGTTTGAAATGGTTCAAACTGGTTTCAAATGGTTCAAACTGGTTTGAAATGGTTCAAACTGGTTTGAAATGGTTCAAACTGGTTTGAAATGGTTCAAACTGGTTTATATGGTTAAAACTGGTTCGAAATGGTTCAAACTGGTTTCAAATGGTTCAAACTGGTTTGAAATGGTTTAAACTGGTTTGAAATGGTTCAAACTGGTTTGAAATGGTTCAAACTTGTTTCAAATGGTTCAAACTGGTTTTAAATGCCTCAAACTGGTTTTATGTGGTTCAAACTGGTTTTATGTGGTTCAAACAGGTTTGAAATGGTTCAAACTGGTTTGAAATGGTTCAAACTGGTTTGAAATGGTTCAAACTGGTTTCAAATGGTTCAAACTGGTTTCAAATGGTTCAAACTTGTTTGAAATGGTTCAAACTGGTTTCAAATGGTTCAAACTGGTTTGAAATGGTTCAAACTGGTTTGAAATGGTTCAAACTGGTTTGAAATGGTTCAAACTTGTTTCAAATGGTTCAAACTGGTTTCAAATGGTTTAAACTGTTTTAAAATGGTTTAAACTGGTTTGAAATGGTTCAAACTGGTTTGAACTGGTTCAAACTGGTTTGAACTGGTTCAAACTGGTGTGAAATGGTTCAAACTGGTTTTGAATGGTTCAAACTGGTTTTAAATGGTTCAAACAGGTTTGAAATGGTTCAAACTGGTTTGAAATGGTTCACACTGGTTTGAAATAGTTCAAACTGGTTTCAAATGGCTCAAACTGGTTTGAAATGGTTTAAACTGGTTTGAAATGGTTCAAAATGGTTTGAAATGGTTCAAACTGGTTTAAAATGGTTCAAACTGGTTTGAAATGGTTCAAACTGGTTTGAAATGGTTCAAACTGGTTTGAAATGGTTCAAACTGGTTTCAAATGGTTCAAACTGGTTTCAAATGGCTCAAACTGTTTTAAAATGGTTTAAACTGGTTTGCAATGGTTCAAACTGGTTTGAACTGGTTCAAACTGGTTTGAACTGGTTCAAACTGGTTTGAAATGGTTTAAACTGGTTTAAAATGGTTCAAACTGGTTTCAAATGGTTAAAACTGGTTCGAAATGGTTCAAACTGGTTTCAAATGGTTCAAACTGGTTTGAAATGGTTTAAACTGGTTTGAAATGGTTCAAACTGGTTTGAAATGGTTCAAACTGGTTTGAAATGGTTCAAATTGGTTTGAAATGGTTCAAACTGGTTTAAAATGGTTCAAACTGGTTTGAAATGGTTCAAACTGGTTTGAAATGGTTCAAACTGGTTTGAAATGGTCCAAACTAGTTTGAAATGGTTCAAACTGGTTTCAAATGGTTCAAACTGGTTTGAAATGGTTCAAACTGGTTTGAAATGGTTCAAACTGGTTTGAAATGGTTCAAACTGGTTTATATGGTTAAAACTGGTTCGAAATGGTTCAAACTGGTTTCAAATGGTTCAAACTGGTTTGAAATGGTTTAAACTGGTTTGAAATGGTTCAAACTGGTTTGAAATGGTTCAAACTTGTTTCAAATGGTTCAAACTGGTTTTAAATGCCTCAAACTGGTTTTATGTGGTTCAAACTGGTTTTATGTGGTTCAAACAGGTTTGAAATGGTTCAAACTGGTTTGAAATGGTTCAAACTGGTTTCAAATGGTTCAAACTGGTTTCAAATGGTTCAAACTGGTTTCAAATGGTTCAAACTTGTTTGAAATGGTTCAAACTGGTTTCAAATGGTTCAAACTGGTTTGAAATGGTTCAAACTGGTTTGAAATGGTTCAAACTGGTTTGAAATGGTTCAAACTTGTTTCAAATGGTTCAAACTGGTTTCAAATGGTTTAAACTGTTTTAAAATGGTTTAAACTGGTTTGAAATGGTTCAAACTGGTTTGAACTGGTTCAAACTGGTTTGAACTGGTTCAAACTGGTGTGAAATGGTTCAAACTGGTTTTGAATGGTTCAAACTGGTTTTAAATGGTTCAAACAGGTTTGAAATGGTTCAAACTGGTTTGAAATGGTTCACACTGGTTTGAAATAGTTCAAACTGGTTTCAAATGGCTCAAACTGGTTTGAAATGGTTTAAACTGGTTTGAAATGGTTCAAAATGGTTTGAAATGGTTCAAACTGGTTTAAAATGGTTCAAACTGGTTTGAAATGGTTCAAACTGGTTTGAAATGGTTCAAACTGGTTTGAAATGGTTCAAACTGGTTTCAAATGGTTCAAACTGGTTTCAAATGGTTCAAACTTGTTTGAAATGGTTCAAACTGGTTTCAAATGGTTCAAACTGGTTTGAAATGGTTCAAACTGGTTTGAAATGGTTCAAACTGGTTTGAAATGGTTCAAACTTGTTTCAAATGGTTCAAACTGGTTTCAAATGGTTTAAACTGTTTTAAAATGGTTTAAACTGGTTTGAAATGGTTCAAACTGGTTTGAACTGGTTCAAACTGGTTTGAACTGGTTCAAACTGGTGTGAAATGGTTCAAACTGGTTTTGAATGGTTCAAACTGGTTTTAAATGGTTCAAACAGGTTTGAAATGGTTCAAACTGGTTTGAAATGGTTCACACTGGTTTGAAATAGTTCAAACTGGTTTCAAATGGTTCAAACTGGTTTGAAATGGTTTAAACTGGTTTGAAATGGTTCAAACTGGTTTGAAATGGTTCAAACTTGTTTCAAATGGTTCAAACTGGTTTTAAATGCCTCAAACTGGTTTTATATGGTTCAAACAGGTTTGAAATGGTCCAAACTAGTTTGAAATGGTTCAAACTGGTTTCAAATGGTTCAAACTGGTTTGAAATGGTTCAAACTGGTTTGAAATGGTTCAAACTGGTTTGAAATGGTTCAAACTGGTTTATATGGTTAAAACTGGTTCGAAATGGTTCAAACTGGTTTGAAATGATTCAAACTGGTTTGAAATGGTTCAAACTGGTTTGAAATGGTTCAAACTGGTTTGAAATGGTTCAAACTGGTTTGAAATGGTTCAAACTGGTTTATATGGTTCAAACTGGTTTGAAATGGTTCAAACTGGTTTGAAATGGTTCAAACTGGTTTGAAATGGTTCAAACTGGTTTCAAATGGCTCAAACTGGTTCGAAATGGTTCAAACTGGTTTGAAATGGTTCAAAATGGTTTGAAATGGTTCAAACTGGTTTAAAATGGTTCAAACTGGTTTGAAATGGTTCAAACTGGTTTGAAATGGTTCAAACTGGTTTGAAATGGTTCAAACTGGTTTCAAATGGTTCAAACTGGTTTCAAATGGCTCAAACTGTTTTAAAATGGTTTAAACTGGTTTGCAATGGTTCAAACTGGTTTGAACTGGTTCAAACTGGTTTGAACTGGTTCAAACTGGTTTGAAATGGTTTAAACTGGTTTAAAATGGTTCAAACTGGTTTCAAATGGTTAAAACTGGTTCGAAATGGTTCAAACTGGTTTCAAATGGTTCAAACTGGTTTGAAATGGTTTAAACTGGTTTGAAATGGTTCAAACTGGTTTGAAATGGTTCAAACTGGTTTGAAATGGTTCAAATTGGTTTGAAATGGTTCAAACTGGTTTAAAATGGTTCAAACTGGTTTGAAATGGTTCAAACTGGTTTGAAATGGTTCAAACTGGTTTGAAATGGTCCAAACTAGTTTGAAATGGTTCAAACTGGTTTCAAATGGTTCAAACTGGTTTGAAATGGTTCAAACTGGTTTGAAATGGTTCAAACTGGTTTGAAATGGTTCAAACTGGTTTATATGGTTAAAACTGGTTCGAAATGGTTCAAACTGGTTTCAAATGGTTCAAACTGGTTTGAAATGGTTTAAACTGGTTTGAAATGGTTCAAACTGGTTTGAAATGGTTCAAACTTGTTTCAAATGGTTCAAACTGGTTTTAAATGCCTCAAACTGGTTTTATGTGGTTCAAACAGGTTTGAAATGGTTCAAACTGGTTTGAAATGGTTCAAACTGGTTTGAAATGGTTCAAACTGGTTTCAAATGGTTCAAACTGGTTTCAAATGGTTCAAACTTGTTTGAAATGGTTCAAACTGGTTTCAAATGGTTCAAACTGGTTTGAAATGGTTCAAACTGGTTTGAAATGGTTCAAACTGGTTTGAAATGGTTCAAACTTGTTTCAAATGGTTCAAACTGGTTTCAAATGGTTTAAACTGTTTTAAAATGGTTTAAACTGGTTTGAAATGGTTCAAACTGGTTTGAACTGGTTCAAACTGGTTTGAACTGGTTCAAACTGGTGTGAAATGGTTCAAACTGGTTTTGAATGGTTCAAACTGGTTTTAAATGGTTCAAACAGGTTTGAAATGGTTCAAACTGGTTTGAAATGGTTCACACTGGTTTGAAATAGTTCAAACTGGTTTCAAATGGCTCAAACTGGTTCGAAATGGTTCAAACTGGTTTGAAATGGTTCAAAATGGTTTGAAATGGTTCAAACTGGTTTAAAATGGTTCAAACTGGTTTGAAATGGTTCAAACTGGTTTGAAATGGTTCAAACTGGTTTGAAATGGTTCAAACTGGTTTCAAATGGTTCAAACTGGTTTCAAATGGCTCAAACTGTTTTAAAATGGTTTAAACTGGTTTGCAATGGTTCAAACTGGTTTGAACTGGTTCAAACTGGTTTGAACTGGTTCAAACTGGTTTGAAATGGTTTAAACTGGTTTAAAATGGTTCAAACTGGTTTCAAATGGTTAAAACTGGTTCGAAATGGTTCAAACTGGTTTCAAATGGTTCAAACTGGTTTGAAATGGTTTAAACTGGTTTGAAATGGTTCAAACTGGTTTGAAATGGTTCAAACTGGTTTGAAATGGTTCAAATTGGTTTGAAATGGTTCAAACTGGTTTAAAATGGTTCAAACTGGTTTGAAATGGTTCAAACTGGTTTGAAATGGTTCAAACTGGTTTGAAATGGTCCAAACTAGTTTGAAATGGTTCAAACTGGTTTCAAATGGTTCAAACTGGTTTGAAATGGTTCAAACTGGTTTGAAATGGTTCAAACTGGTTTGAAATGGTTCAAACTGGTTTATATGGTTAAAACTGGTTCGAAATGGTTCAAACTGGTTTCAAATGGTTCAAACTGGTTTGAAATGGTTTAAACTGGTTTGAAATGGTTCAAACTGGTTTGAAATGGTTCAAACTTGTTTCAAATGGTTCAAACTGGTTTTAAATGCCTCAAACTGGTTTTATGTGGTTCAAACAGGTTTGAAATGGTTCAAACTGGTTTGAAATGGTTCAAACTGGTTTGAAATGGTTCAAACTGGTTTCAAATGGTTCAAACTGGTTTCAAATGGTTCAAACTTGTTTGAAATGGTTCAAACTGGTTTCAAATGGTTCAAACTGGTTTGAAATGGTTCAAACTGGTTTGAAATGGTTCAAACTGGTTTGAAATGGTTCAAACTTGTTTCAAATGGTTCAAACTGGTTTCAAATGGTTTAAACTGTTTTAAAATGGTTTAAACTGGTTTGAAATGGTTCAAACTGGTTTGAACTGGTTCAAACTGGTTTGAACTGGTTCAAACTGGTGTGAAATGGTTCAAACTGGTTTTGAATGGTTCAAACTGGTTTTAAATGGTTCAAACAGGTTTGAAATGGTTCAAACTGGTTTGAAATGGTTCACACTGGTTTGAAACAGTTCAAACTGGTTTCAAATGGTTCAAACTGGTTTGAAATGGTTTAAACTGGTTTGAAATGGTTCAAACTGGTTTGAAATGGTTCAAACTTGTTTCAAATGGTTCAAACTGGTTTTAAATGCCTCAAACTGGTTTTATATGGTTCAAACAGGTTTGAAATGGTCCAAACTAGTTTGAAATGGTTCAAACTGGTTTCAAATGGTTCAAACTGGTTTGAAATGGTTCAAACTGGTTTGAAATGGTTCAAACTGGTTTGAAATGGTTCAAACTGATTTATATGGTTAAAACTGGTTCGAAATGGTTCAAACTGGTTTGAAATGATTCAAACTGGTTTGAAATGGTTCAAACTGGTTTGAAATGGTTCAAACTGGTTTGAAATGGTTCAAACTGGTTTGAAATGGTTCAAACTGGTTTATATGGTTCAAACTGGTTTGAAATGGTTCAAACTGGTTTGAAATGGTTCAAACTGGTTTGAAATGGTTCAAACTGGTTTCAAATGGTTTAAACTGGTTTGAAACGGTTCAAACTGGTTTTAAATGCCTCAAACTGGTTTGAAATGTTTCAAACTGGCTTGAAATGGTTCAAACTGGTTTGAAATGGTTCAAACTGGTTTCAAATGGTTGAAACTAGTTTCATATGGTTCAAACTGGTTTCATATGGTTCAAACTGATTTCAAATGGTGCAAACTATTTTCAAATGGTTGAAACTGGTTTGAAATGGCTCAAACTGGTTTCAAATGGCTCAAACCGGTTTAAAATGGTTCAAACTGGTTTGAAATGGTTCAAATTGGTTTGAAATGGTTCAAACTGGTTTGAAATGGTTCAAACTAGTTTGAAATGGTTCCAACTGGTTTGAAATGGTTCAAACTGGTTTGAAATGGTTCAAACTGGTTTGAAATGGTTCAAATTGGTTTGAAATGGTTCAAACTGGTTTATATGGTTCAAACTGGTTTGAAATGGTTCAAACTGGTTCGAAATGGTTCAAACTGGTTTGAAATGATTCAAACTGGTTTGAAATGCCTCAAACTGGTTTGAAATGTTTCAAACTGGTTTGAAATGTTTCAAGCTGGCTTGAAATGGTTCAAACTGGTTTGAAATGGTTCAAACTGGTTTCAATATGTTGAAACTAGTTTCATATGGTTCAAACTGGTTTCATATGGTTCAAACTGGTTTCAAATGGCTCAAACTGGTTTCAAATGGCTCAAACCGGTTTGAAATGGTTCAAACTGGTTTGCAATGGTTCAAACTGGTTTGAACTGGTTCAAACTGGTTTAAAATGGTTTAGACTGGTTTCAAATGGTTCAAACTGGTTTCAAATGGCTCAAACTGGTTCGAAATGGTTCAAACTGGTTTGAAATGGTTCAAACTGGTTTGAAATGGTTCAAATTGGTTTGAAATGGTTCAAACTGGTTTGAAATGGTTCAAACTAGTTTGAAATGGTTCCAACTGGTTTGAAATGGTTCAAACTGGTTTGAAATGGTTCAAACTGGTTTGAAATGGTTCAAATTGGTTTGAAATGGTTCAAACTGGTTTAAAATGGTTCAAACTGGTTTGAAATGGTTCAAACTGGTTTGAAATGGTTCAAACTGGTTTGAAATGGTCCAAACTAGTTTGAAATGGTTCAAACTGGTTTCAAATGGTTCAAACTGGTTTGAAATGGTTCAAACTGGTTTGAAATGGTTCAAACTGGTTTGAAATGGTTCAAACTGGTTTGAAATGGTTCAAACTGGTTTATATGGTTAAAACTGGTTCGAAATGGTTCAAACTGGTTTGAAATGATTCAAACTGGTTTGAAATGGTTCAAACTGGTTTGAAATGGTTCAAACTGGTTTGAAATGGTTCAAACTGCTTTGAAATGGTTCAAACTGGTTTGAAATGGTTCAAACTGGATTGAACTGGTTCAAACTGGTTTGAACTGGTTCAAACTGGTTTCAAATGGTTCAAACTGTTTTAAAATGGTTTAAACTGGTTTGAAATGGTTCAAACTGGTTTCAAATGGTTCAAACTGGTTTGAAATAGTTCAAACTGGTTTGAAATGGTTCAAACTGGTTTGAAATGGTTCAAACTGGTTTGAAATGGTTCAAACTGGTTTGAAATGGTTCAAACTGGTTTGAAATGGTTCAAACTGGTTTGAAATGGTTCAAACTGGTTTGAAATGGTTCAAATTTGTTTGAAATGGTTCAAACTGGTTTGAAATGGTTCAAACTGGTTTCAAATGGTTCAAAATGTTTTAAAACTGTTTAAACTGGTTTCAGATGGTTCAAACTGGTTTAGATGGTTCAAACTGGTTTGAAATGGTTCAAACTAGTTTGAAATGGTTCAAACTGGTTTGAAATGGTTCAAACTGGTTTGAAATGGTTCAAACTAGTTTGAAATGGTTCAAACTGGTTTGAAATGGTTGAAACTGGTTTCAAATGGTTCAAACTGGTTTGAAATGGTTCAAACTGCTTTAAAATGGTTCAAACTGGTTTGAAATGGTTCAAACTGGATTGAACTGGTTCAAACTGGATTGAACTGGTTCAAACTGGTTTGAACTGGTTCAAACTGGTTTGAAATGGTTTAAACTGGTTTGAAATGGTTCAAACTGGTTTCAAATGGCTCAAACTGGTTCGAAATGGTTCAAACTGGTTTGAAATGGTTCAAAATGGTTTGAAATGGTTCAAACTGGTTTAAAATGGTTCAAACTGGTTTGAAATGGTTCAAACTGGTTTGAAATGGTTCAAACTGGTTTGAAATGGTTCAAACTGGTTTGAAATGGTTCAAACTGGTTTGAAATGGTCCAAACTAGTTTGAAATGGTTCAAACTGGTTTGAAATGGTTCAAACTGGTTTGAAATGGTTCAAACTGGTTTGAAATGGTTCAAACTGGTTTGAAATGGTTCAAACTGGTTTGAAATGGTTCAAACTGGTTTGAAATGGTTCAAACTGGTTTGAAATGGTTCAAACTGGTTTGAAATGGTTCAAATTTGTTTGAAATGGTTCAAACTGGTTTGAAATGGTTCAAACTGGTTTCAAATGGTTCAAACTGGTTTCAAATGGTTCAAAATGTTTTAAAACTGTTCAAACTGGTTTCAAATGGTTCAAACTGGTTTAGATGGTTCAAACTGGTTTGAAATGGTTCAAACTAGTTTGAAATGGTTCAAACTGGTTTGAAATGGTTCAAACTGGTTTGAAATGGTTCAAACTAATTTGAAATGGTTCAAACTGGTTTGAAATGGTTGAAACTGGTTTCAAATGGTTCAAACTGGTTTGAAATGGTTCAAACTTCTTTGAAATGGTTTAAACTGGTTTGAAATGGTTCAAACTGGTTTCAAATGGCTCAAACTGGTTCGAAATGGTTCAAACTGGTTTGAAATGGTTCAAAATGGTTTGAAATGGTTCAAACTGGTTTGAAATGGTTCAAAATGGTTTGAAATGGTTCAAACTGGTTTAAAATGGTTCAAACTGGTTTGAAATGGTTCAAACTGGTTTGAAATGGTTCAAACTGGTTTGAAATGGTTCAAACTGGTTTGAAATGGTTCAAACTGGTTTCAAATGGTTCAAACTGGTTTCAAATGGCTCAAACTGTTTTAAAATGGTTTAAACTGGTTTTCAATGGTTCAAACTGGTTTGAACTGGTTCAAACTGGTTTGAAATGGTTCAAACTGGTTTGAAATGGTTCAAACTGGTTTGAAATGGTTGAAACTGGTTTCAAATGGTTCAAACTGGTTTGAAATGGTTCAAACTGCTTTGAAATGGTTCAAACTGGTTTGAAATGGTTCAAACTGGATTGAACTGGTTCAAAATGGTTTGAACTGGTTCAAACTGGTTTGAAATGGTTTAAACTGGTTTGAAATGGTTCAAACTGGTTTCAAATGGTTAAAACTGGTTCGAAATGGTTCAAACTGGTTTGAAATGATTCAAACTGGTTTGAAATGGTTCAAAATGGTTTCAAATGGTTTAAACTGGTTTGAAACGGTTCAAACTGGTTTTAAATGCCTCAAACTGGTTTGAAATGTTTCAAACTGGCTTGAAATGGTTCAAACTGGTTTGAAATGGTTCAAACTGGTTTCAATATGTTGAAACTAGTTTCATATGGTTCAAACTGGTTTCATATGGTTCAAACTGGTTTCAAATGGCTCAAACTGGTTTCAAATGGCTCAAACCGGTTTGAAATGGTTCAAACTGGTTTGCAATGGTTCAAACTGGTTTGAACTGGTTCAAACTGGTTTAAAATGGTTTAGACTGGTTTGAAATGGTTCAAACTGGTTTCAAATGGCTCAAACTGGTTCGAAATGGTTCAAACTGGTTTGAAATGGTTCAAACTGGTTTGAAATGGTTCAAATTGGTTTGAAATGGTTCAAACTGGTTTGAAATGGTTCAAACTAGTTTGAAATGGTTCCAACTGGTTTGAAATGGTTCAAACTGGTTTGAAATGGTTCAAACTGGTTTGAAATGGTTCAAATTGGTTTGAAATGGTTCAAACTGGTTTAAAATGGTTCAAACTGGTTTGAAATGGTTTAAACTGGTTTGAAATGGTTCAAACTGGTTTGAAATGGTCCAAACTAGTTTGAAATGGTTCAAACTGGTTTCAAATGGTTCAAACTGGTTTGAAATGGTTCAAACTGGTTTGAAATGGTTCAAACTGGTTTGAAATGGTTCAAACTGGTTTATATGGTTAAAACTGGTTCGAAATGGTTCAAACTGGTTTGAAATGATTCAAACTGGTTTGAAATGGTTCAAACTGGTTTCAAATGGTTTAAACTGGTTTGAAACGGTTCAAACTGGTTTTAAATGCCTCAAACTGGTTTGAAATGTTTCAAACTGGCTTGAAATGGTTCAAACTGGTTTGAAATGGTTCAAACTGGTTTCAAATGGTTGAAACTAGTTTCATATGGTTCAAACTGGTTTCATATGGTTCAAACTGATTTCAAATGGTGCAAACTATTTTCAAATGGTTGAAACTGGTTTGAAATGGCTCAAACTGGTTTCAAATGGCTCAAACCGGTTTAAAATGGTTCAAACTGGTTTGAAATGATTCAAACTGGTTTGAAATGGTTCAAAATGGTTTCAAATGGTTTAAACTGGTTTGAAACGGTTCAAACTGGTTTTAAATGCCTCAAACTGGTTTGAAATGTTTCAAACTGGCTTGAAATGGTTCAAACTGGTTTGAAATGGTTCAAACTGGTTTCAATATGTTGAAACTAGTTTCATATGGTTCAAACTGGTTTCATATGGTTCAAACTGGTTTCAAATGGCTCAAACTGGTTTCAAATGGCTCAAACCGGTTTGAAATGGTTCAAACTGGTTTGCAATGGTTCAAACTGGTTTGAACTGGTTCAAACTGGTTTAAAATGGTTTAGACTGGTTTGAAATGGTTCAAACTGGTTTCAAATGGCTCAAACTGGTTCGAAATGGTTCAAACTGGTTTGAAATGGTTCAAACTGGTTTGAAATGGTTCAAATTGGTTTGAAATGGTTCAAACTGGTTTGAAATGGTTCAAACTAGTTTGAAATGGTTCCAACTGGTTTGAAATGGTTCAAACTGGTTTGAAATGGTTCAAACTGGTTTGAAATGGTTCAAATTGGTTTGAAATGGTTCAAACTGGTTTAAAATGGTTCAAACTGGTTTGAAATGGTTTAAACTGGTTTGAAATGGTTCAAACTGGTTTGAAATGGTCCAAACTAGTTTGAAATGGTTCAAACTGGTTTCAAATGGTTCAAACTGGTTTGAAATGGTTCAAACTGGTTTGAAATGGTTCAAACTGGTTTGAAATGGTTCAAACTGGTTTATATGGTTAAAACTGGTTCGAAATGGTTCAAACTGGTTTGAAATGATTCAAACTGGTTTGAAATGGTTCAAACTGGTTTCAAATGGTTTAAACTGGTTTGAAACGGTTCAAACTGGTTTTAAATGCCTCAAACTGGTTTGAAATGTTTCAAACTGGCTTGAAATGGTTCAAACTGGTTTGAAATGGTTCAAACTGGTTTCAAATGGTTGAAACTAGTTTCATATGGTTCAAACTGGTTTCATATGGTTCAAACTGATTTCAAATGGTGCAAACTATTTTCAAATGGTTGAAACTGGTTTGAAATGGCTCAAACTGGTTTCAAATGGCTCAAACCGGTTTAAAATGGTTCAAACTGGTTTGAAATGGTTCAAACTGGTTTGAAATGGTTCAAATTGGTTTGAAATGGTTCAAACTGGTTTGAAATGGTTCAAACTAGTTTGAAATGGTTCCAACTGGTTTAAAATGGTTCAAACTGGTTTGAAATGGTTCAAACTGGTTTGAAATGGTTCAAATTGGTTTGAAATGGTTCAAACTGGTTTGAATTGGTTCAAACTGGTTTGAAATGGTTCAAACTGGTTTGAAATGGTTCAAACTGGTTTGAAATGGTTCAAACTGGTTTATATGGTTCAAACTGGTTTGAAATGGTTCAAACTGGTTCGAAATGGTTCAAACTGGTTTGAAATGATTCAAACTGGTTTGAAATGCCTCAAACTGGTTTGAAATGTTTCAAACTGGCTTGAAATGGTTCAAACTGGTTTGAAATGGTTTAAACTGGTTTCAAATGGTTGAAACTAGTTTCATATGGTTGAAACTAGTTTCATATGGTTCAAACTGGTTTCATATGGTTCAAACTGGTTTCAAATGGTGCAAACTATTTTCAAATGGTTGAAACTGGTTTCAAATGGCTCAAACCGGTTTGAAATTGTTCAAACTTGTTTGAAATGGTTCAAACTGGTTTCAAATGGTTAAAACTGGTTCGAAATGATTCAAACTGGTTTGAAATGATTCAAACTGGTTTGAAATGGTTCAAACTGGTTTGAAATAGTTCAAACTGGTTTCAAATGGTTTAAACTGGTTTCAAATGGTTCAAACTGGTTTGAAATGGTTCCAACTGGTTTGCAATGGTTCAAACTGGTTTGAAATGGTTCAAACTGGTTTGAAATGGTTCAAACTGGTTTCAAATGGTTCAAACTGTTTTAAAATGGTTTAAACTGGTTTGAAATGGTTCAAACTGGTTTGAACTGGTTCAAACTGGTGTGAAATGTTTCAAACTGGTTTTAAATGGTTCAAACTGGTTTTAAATGGTTCAAACAGGTTTGAAATGGTTCAAACTGGTTTGCAATGGTTCCAACTGGTTTGAACTGGTTCAAACTGGTTTGAAATGGTTTAAACTGGTTTGAAATGGTTTAAACTGGTTTCAAATGGCTCAAACTGGTTTGAAATGGTTCAAACTGGTTTGAAATGATTCAACCTGGTTTAAATTGGTTCAAACTGGTTTGAAATGGTTCAAACTGTTTTGAAATGGTTCAAACTGTATTGAAATGGTTCAATCTGGTGTGAAATGGTTCAAACTGGTTTGAAATGGTTCAAACTGGTTTGAAATGGTTCAAACTGGTTTAAAATGGTTCAAACTGGTTTGAAATGGTTCAAACTGGTTTGAAATGGTTCAAACTGGTTTGAAATGGTTCAAACTGGTTTGAAATGGTTCAAACTGGTTTGAAATGGTTCAAACTGGTTTGAACTGGTTCAAACTGGTTTGAACTGGTTCAAACTGGTTTGAACTGGTTCAAACTGGTTTGAAATGGTTTAAACTGGTTTGAAATGTTTCAAACTGGTTTCAAATGGCTCAAACTGGTTCGAAATGGTTCAAACTGGTTTGAAATGGTTCAAAATGGTTTTAAATGGTTCAAACTGGTTTAAAATGGTTCAAACTGGTTTGAAATGGTTCAAACTGGTTTTAAATGGTTCAAACTGGTTTGAAATGGTTCAAACTGGTTTGAAATGGTTCAAACTCATTTTAAATGGCTCAAACTGGTTTGAAATGGTTCAAACTGGTTTAAAAAGGTTCAAACTGGTTTAAAATGGTTCAAACTGGTTTGAAATGGTTCAAACTGGTTTGAAATGGTTCAAACTGGTTTCAAATGGTTCAAACTGGTTTCAAATGGCTCAAACTGGTTTCAAATGGCTCAAACCGGTTTGAATTGGTTCAAACTTGTTTGAAATAGTTCAAACTGGTTTGAAATGGTTCAAACTGGTTTGAAATGGTTCAAACTGGTTTGAAATAGTTCAAACTGGTTTCAAATGGTTTAAACTGGTTTCAAATGGTTCAAACTGGTTTGAAATGGTTCCAACTGGTTTGCAATGGTTCAAACTGGTTTGAAATGGTTCAAACTGGTTTGAAATGGTTCAAAATGGTTTCAAATGGTTCAAACTGTTGTAAAATGGTTTAAACTGGTTTGAAATGGTTCAAACTGGTTTGAAATGGTTCAAACTGGTTTGAAATGGTTGAAACTGGTTTCAAATGGTTCAAACTGGTTTGAAATGGTTCAAACTGCTTTGAAATGGTTCAAACTGGTTTGAAATGGTTCAAACTGGATTGAACTGGTTCAAAATGGTTTGAACTGGTTCAAACTGGTTTGAAATGGTTTAAACTGGTTTGAAATGGTTCAAACTGGTTTCAAATGGTTAAAACTGGTTCGAAATGGTTCAAACTGGTTTGAAATGATTCAAACTGGTTTGAAATGGTTCAAAATGGTTTCAAATGGTTTAAACTGGTTTGAAACGGTTCAAACTGGTTTTAAATGCCTCAAACTGGTTTGAAATGTTTCAAACTGGCTTGAAATGGTTCAAACTGGTTTGAAATGGTTCAAACTGGTTTCAATATGTTGAAACTAGTTTCATATGGTTCAAACTGGTTTCATATGGTTCAAACTGGTTTCAAATGGCTCAAACTGGTTTCAAATGGCTCAAACCGGTTTGAAATGGTTCAAACTGGTTTGCAATGGTTCAAACTGGTTTGAACTGGTTCAAACTGGTTTAAAATGGTTTAGACTGGTTTGAAATGGTTCAAACTGGTTTCAAATGGCTCAAACTGGTTCGAAATGGTTCAAACTGGTTTGAAATGGTTCAAACTGGTTTGAAATGGTTCAAATTGGTTTGAAATGGTTCAAACTGGTTTGAAATGGTTCAAACTAGTTTGAAATGGTTCCAACTGGTTTGAAATGGTTCAAACTGGTTTGAAATGGTTCAAACTGGTTTGAAATGGTTCAAATTGGTTTGAAATGGTTCAAACTGGTTTAAAATGGTTCAAACTGGTTTGAAATGGTTTAAACTGGTTTGAAATGGTTCAAACTGGTTTGAAATGGTCCAAACTAGTTTGAAATGGTTCAAACTGGTTTCAAATGGTTCAAACTGGTTTGAAATGGTTCAAACTGGTTTGAAATGGTTCAAACTGGTTTGAAATGGTTCAAACTGGTTTATATGGTTAAAACTGGTTCGAAATGGTTCAAACTGGTTTGAAATGATTCAAACTGGTTTGAAATGGTTCAAACTGGTTTCAAATGGTTTAAACTGGTTTGAAACGGTTCAAACTGGTTTTAAATGCCTCAAACTGGTTTGAAATGTTTCAAACTGGCTTGAAATGGTTCAAACTGGTTTGAAATGGTTCAAACTGGTTTCAAATGGTTGAAACTAGTTTCATATGGTTCAAACTGGTTTCATATGGTTCAAACTGATTTCAAATGGTGCAAACTATTTTCAAATGGTTGAAACTGGTTTGAAATGGCTCAAACTGGTTTCAAATGGCTCAAACCGGTTTAAAATGGTTCAAACTGGTTTGAAATGATTCAAACTGGTTTGAAATGGTTCAAAATGGTTTCAAATGGTTTAAACTGGTTTGAAACGGTTCAAACTGGTTTTAAATGCCTCAAACTGGTTTGAAATGTTTCAAACTGGCTTGAAATGGTTCAAACTGGTTTGAAATGGTTCAAACTGGTTTCAATATGTTGAAACTAGTTTCATATGGTTCAAACTGGTTTCATATGGTTCAAACTGGTTTCAAATGGCTCAAACTGGTTTCAAATGGCTCAAACCGGTTTGAAATGGTTCAAACTGGTTTGCAATGGTTCAAACTGGTTTGAACTGGTTCAAACTGGTTTAAAATGGTTTAGACTGGTTTGAAATGGTTCAAACTGGTTTCAAATGGCTCAAACTGGTTCGAAATGGTTCAAACTGGTTTGAAATGGTTCAAACTGGTTTGAAATGGTTCAAATTGGTTTGAAATGGTTCAAACTGGTTTGAAATGGTTCAAACTAGTTTGAAATGGTTCCAACTGGTTTGAAATGGTTCAAACTGGTTTGAAATGGTTCAAACTGGTTTGAAATGGTTCAAATTGGTTTGAAATGGTTCAAACTGGTTTAAAATGGTTCAAACTGGTTTGAAATGGTTTAAACTGGTTTGAAATGGTTCAAACTGGTTTGAAATGGTCCAAACTAGTTTGAAATGGTTCAAACTGGTTTCAAATGGTTCAAACTGGTTTGAAATGGTTCAAACTGGTTTGAAATGGTTCAAACTGGTTTGAAATGGTTCAAACTGGTTTATATGGTTAAAACTGGTTCGAAATGGTTCAAACTGGTTTGAAATGATTCAAACTGGTTTGAAATGGTTCAAACTGGTTTCAAATGGTTTAAACTGGTTTGAAACGGTTCAAACTGGTTTTAAATGCCTCAAACTGGTTTGAAATGTTTCAAACTGGCTTGAAATGGTTCAAACTGGTTTGAAATGGTTCAAACTGGTTTCAAATGGTTGAAACTAGTTTCATATGGTTCAAACTGGTTTCATATGGTTCAAACTGATTTCAAATGGTGCAAACTATTTTCAAATGGTTGAAACTGGTTTGAAATGGCTCAAACTGGTTTCAAATGGCTCAAACCGGTTTAAAATGGTTCAAACTGGTTTGAAATGGTTCAAACTGGTTTGAAATGGTTCAAATTGGTTTGAAATGGTTCAAACTGGTTTGAAATGGTTCAAACTAGTTTGAAATGGTTCCAACTGGTTTAAAATGGTTCAAACTGGTTTGAAATGGTTCAAACTGGTTTGAAATGGTTCAAATTGGTTTGAAATGGTTCAAACTGGTTTGAATTGGTTCAAACTGGTTTGAAATGGTTCAAACTGGTTTGAAATGGTTCAAACTGGTTTGAAATGGTTCAAACTGGTTTATATGGTTCAAACTGGTTTGAAATGGTTCAAACTGGTTCGAAATGGTTCAAACTGGTTTGAAATGATTCAAACTGGTTTGAAATGCCTCAAACTGGTTTGAAATGTTTCAAACTGGCTTGAAATGGTTCAAACTGGTTTGAAATGGTTTAAACTGGTTTCAAATGGTTGAAACTAGTTTCATATGGTTGAAACTAGTTTCATATGGTTCAAACTGGTTTCATATGGTTCAAACTGGTTTCAAATGGTGCAAACTATTTTCAAATGGTTGAAACTGGTTTCAAATGGCTCAAACCGGTTTGAAATTGTTCAAACTTGTTTGAAATGGTTCAAACTGGTTTCAAATGGTTAAAACTGGTTCGAAATGATTCAAACTGGTTTGAAATGATTCAAACTGGTTTGAAATGGTTCAAACTGGTTTGAAATAGTTCAAACTGGTTTCAAATGGTTTAAACTGGTTTCAAATGGTTCAAACTGGTTTGAAATGGTTCCAACTGGTTTGCAATGGTTCAAACTGGTTTGAAATGGTTCAAACTGGTTTGAAATGGTTCAAACTGGTTTCAAATGGTTCAAACTGTTTTAAAATGGTTTAAACTGGTTTGAAATGGTTCAAACTGGTTTGAACTGGTTCAAACTGGTGTGAAATGTTTCAAACTGGTTTTAAATGGTTCAAACTGGTTTTAAATGGTTCAAACAGGTTTGAAATGGTTCAAACTGGTTTGCAATGGTTCCAACTGGTTTGAACTGGTTCAAACTGGTTTGAAATGGTTTAAACTGGTTTGAAATGGTTTAAACTGGTTTCAAATGGCTCAAACTGGTTTGAAATGGTTCAAACTGGTTTGAAATGATTCAACCTGGTTTAAATTGGTTCAAACTGGTTTGAAATGGTTCAAACTGTTTTGAAATGGTTCAAACTGTATTGAAATGGTTCAATCTGGTGTGAAATGGTTCAAACTGGTTTGAAATGGTTCAAACTGGTTTGAAATGGTTCAAACTGGTTTAAAATGGTTCAAACTGGTTTGAAATGGTTCAAACTGGTTTGAAATGGTTCAAACTGGTTTGAAATGGTTCAAACTGGTTTGAAATGGTTCAAACTGGTTTGAAATGGTTCAAACTGGTTTGAACTGGTTCAAACTGGTTTGAACTGGTTCAAACTGGTTTGAACTGGTTCAAACTGGTTTGAAATGGTTTAAACTGGTTTGAAATGTTTCAAACTGGTTTCAAATGGCTCAAACTGGTTCGAAATGGTTCAAACTGGTTTGAAATGGTTCAAAATGGTTTTAAATGGTTCAAACTGGTTTAAAATGGTTCAAACTGGTTTGAAATGGTTCAAACTGGTTTTAAATGGTTCAAACTGGTTTGAAATGGTTCAAACTGGTTTGAAATGGTTCAAACTCATTTTAAATGGCTCAAACTGGTTTGAAATGGTTCAAACTGGTTTAAAAAGGTTCAAACTGGTTTAAAATGGTTCAAACTGGTTTGAAATGGTTCAAACTGGTTTGAAATGGTTCAAACTGGTTTCAAATGGTTCAAACTGGTTTCAAATGGCTCAAACTGGTTTCAAATGGCTCAAACCGGTTTGAATTGGTTCAAACTTGTTTGAAATAGTTCAAACTGGTTTGAAATGGTTCAAACTGGTTTGAAATGGTTCAAACTGGTTTGAAATAGTTCAAACTGGTTTCAAATGGTTTAAACTGGTTTCAAATGGTTCAAACTGGTTTGAAATGGTTCCAACTGGTTTGCAATGGTTCAAACTGGTTTGAAATGGTTCAAACTGGTTTGAAATGGTTCAAAATGGTTTCAAATGGTTCAAACTGTTGTAAAATGGTTTAAACTGGTTTGAAATGGTTCAAACTGGTTTGAACTGGTTCAAACTGGTGTGAAATGTTTCAAACTGGTTTTAAATGGTTCAAACTGGTTTAAAATGGTTCAAACAGGTTTGAAATGGTTAAAACTGGTTTGCAATGGTTCCAACTGGTTTGAACTGGTTCAAACTGGTTTGAAATGGTTTAAACTGGTTTGAAATGGTTTAAACTGGTTTCAAATGGCTCAAACTGGTTTGAAATGATTCAACCTGGTTTAAATTGGTTCAAACTGGTTTCAAATGGTTCAAACTGGTTTGAAATGGTTCAAACTGTATTGAAATGGTTCAATCTGGTGTGAAATGGTTCAAACTGGTTTGAAATGGTTCAAACTGGTTTGAAATGGTTCAAACTGGTTTAAAATGGTTCAAACTGGTTTGAAATGGTTCAAACTGGTTTGAAATGGTTCAAACTGGTTTGAACTGGTTCAAACTGGTTTTAAATGGTTCAAACAGGTTTGAAATGGTTCAAACTGGTTTGCAATGGTTCCAACTGGTTTGAACTGGTTCAAACTGGTTTGAAATGGTTTAAACTGGTTTGAAATGGTTTAAACTGGTTTCAAATGGCTCAAACTGGTTTGAAATGGTTCAAACTGGTTTGAAATGATTCAACCTGGTTTAAATTGGTTCAAACTGGTTTGAAATGGTTCAAACTAGTTTGAAATGGTTCAAACTGTATTGAAATGGTTCAATCTGGTGTGAAATGGTTCAAACTGGTTTGAAATGGTTCAAACTGGTTTGAAATGGTTCAAACTGGTTTAAAATGGTTCAAACTGGTTTGAAATGGTTCAAACTGGTTTGAAATGGTTCAAACTGGTTTGAAATGGTTCAAACTGGTTTGAAATGGTTCAAACTGGTTTGAAATGGTTCAAACTGGTTTGAAATGGTTCAAACTGGTTTGAAATGGTTCAAACTGGTTTGAAATGGTTCAAACTGGTTTGAACTGGTTCAAACTGGTTTGAACTGGTTCAAACTGGTTTGAACTGGTTCAAACTGGTTTGAAATGGTTTAAACTGGTTTGAAATGTTTCAAACTGGTTTCAAATGGCTCAAACTGGTTCGAAATGGTTCAAACTGGTTTGAAATGGTTCAAAATGGTTTGAAATGGTTCAAACTGGTTTAAAATGGTTCAAACTGGTTTGAAATGGTTCAAACTGGTTTTAAATGGTTCAAACTGGTTTGAAATGGTTCAAACTGGTTTGAAATGGTTCAAACTCATTTTAAATGGCTCAAACTGGTTTGAAATGGTTCAAACTGGTTTAAAAAGGTTCAAACTGGTTTAAAATGGTTCAAACTGGTTTGAAATGGTTCAAACTGGTTTGAAATGGTTCAAACTGGTTTCAAATGGCTCAAACTGGTTTCAAATGGCTCAAACCGGTTTGAATTGGTTCAAACTTGTTTGAAATAGTTCAAACTGGTTTGAAATGGTTCAAACTGGTTTGAAATGGTTCAAACTGGTTTGAAATGGTTCAAACTGGTTTGAAATAGTTCAAACTGGTTTCAAATGGTTTAAATTGGTTTCAAATGGTTCAAACTGGTTTGAAATGGTTCCAACTAGTTTGCAATGGTTCAAACTGGTTTGAAATGGTTCAAACTGGTTTGAAATGGTTCAAACTGGTTTCAAATGGTTCAAACTGTTTTAAAATGGTTCAAACTGGTTTGAACTGGTTCAAACTGGTGTGAAATGTTTCAAACTGGTTTTAAATGGTTCAAACTGGTTTAAAATGGTTCAAACAGGTTTGAAATGGTTCAAACTGGTTTGCAATGGTTCCAACTGGTTTGAACTGGTTCAAACTGGTTTGAAATGGTTTAAGCTGGTTTGAAATGGTTTAAACTGGTTTCAAATGGCTCAAACTGGTTTGAAATGGTTCAAACTGGTTTGAAATGATTCAACCTGGTTTAAATTGGTTCAAACTGGTTTCAAATGGTTCAAACTGGTTTGAAATGGTTCAAACTGTATTGAAATGGTTCAATCTGGTGTGAAATGGTTCAAACTGGTTTGAAGTGGTTCAAACTGGTTTGAAATGGTTCAAACTGGTTTAAAATGGTTCAAACTGGTTTGAAATGGTTCAAACTGGTTTGAAATGGTTCAAACTGGTTTGAAATGGTTCAAACTCATTTTAGATGGCTCAAACTGGTTTGAAATGGTTCAAACTGGTTTAAAAAGGTTCAAACTGGTTTAAAATGGTTCAAACTGGTTTGAAATGGTTCAAACTGGTTTGAAATGGTTCAAACTGGTTTCAAATGGCTCAAACTGGTTTCAAATGGCTCAAACCGGTTTGAATTGGTTCAAACTTGTTTGAAATAGTTCAAACTGGTTTGAAATGGTTCAAACTGGTTTGAAATGGTTCAAACTGGTTTGAAATAGTTCAAACTGGTTTCAAATGGTTTAAATTGGTTTCAAATGGTTCAAACTGGTTTGAAATGGTTCCAACTGGTTTGCAATGGTTCAAACTGGTTTGAAATGTTTCAAACTGGTTTGAAATGGTTCAAACTGGTTTTAAATGGTTCAAACTGTTTTAAAATGGTTTAAACTGGTTTGAAATGGTTCAAACTGGTTTGCAATGGTTCAAACTGGTTTGAAATGGTTCAAACTGGTTTGAAATGGTTCAAACTGGTTTCAAATGGTGCAAACTATTTTCAAATGGTTGAAACTGGTTTCAAATGGCTCAAACTGGTTCGAAATGGTTCAAACTGGTTTGAAATGATTCAAACTGGTTTGAAATGGTTCAAACTGGTTTGAAATAGTTCAAACTGGTTTCAAATGGTTTAAACTGGTTTCAAATGGTTCCAACTGGTTTGAACTGGTTCAAACTGGTTTGAAATGGTTTAAACTGGTTTGAAATGGTTTAAACTGGTTTCAAATGGCTCAAACTGGTTTGAAATGCTTCAAACTGGTTTGAAATGATTCAACCTGGTTTAAATTGGTTCAAACTGGTTTCAAATGGTTCAAACTGGTTTGAAATGGTTCAAACTGTATTGAAATGGTTCAATCTGGTGTGAAATGGTTCAAACTGGTTTGAAATGGTTCAAACTGGTTTGAAATGGTTCAAACTGGTTTAAAATGGTTCAAACTGGTTCGAAATGGTTCAAACTGGTTTGAAATTGTTCAAACTGGTTTGAACTGGTTCAAACTGGTTTTAAATGGTTCAAATTGGTTTGAAATGGTTCAAACTGGTTTGCAATGGTTCCAACTGGTTTGAACTGGTTCAAACTGGTTTGAAATGGTTTAAACTGGTTTGAAATGGTTTAAACTGGTTTCAAATGGCTCAAACTGGTTTGAAATGGTTCAAACTGGTTTGAAATGATTCAACCTGGTTTAAATTGGTTCAAACTGGTTTGAAATGGTTCAAACTGGTTTGAAATGGTTCAAACTGTATTGAAATGGTTCAAACTGGTTTGAAATGGTTCAAACTGGTTTGAAATGGTTCAAACTGTATTGAAATGGTTCAATCTGGTGTGAAATGGTTCAAACTGGTTTGAAATGGTTCAAACTGGTTTGAAATGGTTCAAACTGGTTTAAAATGGTTCAAACTGGTTTGAAATGGTTCAAACTGGTTTGAAATGGTTCAAACTGGTTTGAAATGGTTCAAACTGGTTTGAAATGGTTCAAACTGGTTTGAAATGGTTCAAACTGGTTTGAACTGGTTCAAACTGGTTTGAACTGGTTCAAACTGGTTTGAACTGGTTCAAACTGGTTTGAACTGGTTCAAACTGGTTTGAAATGGTTTAAACTGGTTTGAAATGTTTCAAACTGGTTTCAAATGGCTCAAACTGTTTCGAAATGGTTCAAACTGGTTTGAAATGGTTCAAAATGGTTTGAAATGGTTCAAACTGGTTTAAAATGGTTCAAACTGGTTTGAAATGGTTCAAACTGGTTTTAAATGGTTCAAACTGGTTTTAAATGGTTCAAACTGGTTTGAAATGGTTCAAACTGGTTTGAAATGGTTCAAACTCATTTTAAATGGCTCAAACTGGTTTGAAATGGTTCAAACTGGTTTAAAAAGGTTCAAACTGGTTTAAAATGGTTCAAACTGGTTTGAAATGGTTCAAACTGGTTTGAAATGGTTCAAACTGGTTTCAAATGGCTCAAACTGGTTTCAAATGGCTCAAACCGGTTTGAATTGGTTCAAACTTGTTTGAAATAGTTCAAACTGGTTTGAAATGGTTCAAACTGGTTTGAAATGGTTGAAACTGGTTTCAAATGGTGCAAACTATTTTCAAATGGTTGAAACTGGTTTCAAATGGCTCAAACTGGTTCGAAATGGTTCAAACTGGTTTGAAATGGTTCAAACTGGTTTGAAATGGTTCAAACTGGTTTGAAATGGTTCAAACTGGTTTGAAATGGTTCAAACTGGTTTGAAATGGTTCAAACTGGTTTGAAATGGTTCAAACTGGTTTCAAATGGTTGAAACTGGTTTCATATGGTTCAAACTGGTTTCATATGGTTCAAACTGGTTTCAAATGGTGCAAACTATTTTCAAATGGTTGAAACTGGTTTCAAATGGCTCAAACTGGTTCGAAATGGTTCAAACTGGTTTGAAATGATTCAAACTGGTTTGAAATGGTTCAAACTGGTTTGAAATAGTTCAAACTGGTTTCAAATGGTTTAAACTGGTTTCAAATGGTTCCAACTGGTTTGAACTGGTTCAAACTGGTTTGAAATGGTTTAAACTGGTTTGAAATGGTTTAAACTGGTTTCAAATGGCTCAAACTGGTTTGAAATGGTTCAAACTGGTTTGAAATGATTCAACCTGGTTTAAATTGGTTCAAACTGGTTTCAAATGGTTCAAACTGGTTTGAAATGGTTCAAACTGTATTGAAATGGTTCAATCTGGTGTGAAATGGTTCAAACTGGTTTGAAATGGTTCAAACTGGTTTGAAATGGTTCAAACTGGTTTAAAATGGTTCAAACTGGTTTGAAATGGTTCAAACTGGTTTGAAATTGTTCAAACTGGTTTGAACTGGTTCAAACTGGTTTTAAATGGTTCAAATTGGTTTGAAATGGTTCAAACTGGTTTGCAATGGTTCCAACTGGTTTGAACTGGTTCAAACTGGTTTGAAATGGTTTAAACTGGTTTGAAATGGTTTAAACTGGTTTCAAATGGCTCAAACTGGTTTGAAATGGTTCAAACTGGTTTGAAATGATTCAACCTGGTTTAAATTGGTTCAAACTGGTTTGAAATGGTTCAAACTGGTTTGAAATGGTTCAAACTGTATTGAAATGGTTCAATCTGGTGTGAAATGGTTCAAACTGGTTTGAAATGGTTCAAACTGGTTTGAAATGGTTCAAACTGGTTTAAAATGGTTCAAACTGGTTTGAAATGGTTCAAACTGGTTTGAAATGGTTCAAACTGGTTTGAAATGGTTCAAACTGGTTTGAAATGGTTCAAACTGGTTTGAAATGGTTCAAACTGGTTTGAACTGGTTCAAACTGGTTTGAACTGGTTCAAACTGGTTTGAACTGGTTCAAACTGGTTTGAACTGGTTCAAACTGGTTTGAAATGGTTTAAACTGGTTTGAAATGTTTCAAACTGGTTTCAAATGGCTCAAACTGGTTCGAAATGGTTCAAACTGGTTTGAAATGGTTCAAAATGGTTTGAAATGGTTCAAACTGGTTTAAAATGGTTCAAACTGGTTTGAAATGGTTCAAACTGGTTTTAAATGGTTCAAACTGGTTTTAAATGGTTCAAACTGGTTTAAAATGGTTCAAACTGGTTTGAAATGGTTCAAACTCATTTTAAATGGCTCAAACTGGTTTGAAATGGTTCAAACTGGTTTAAAAAGGTTCAAACTGGTTTAAAATGGTTCAAACTGGTTTGAAATGGTTCAAACTGGTTTGAAATGGTTCAAACTGGTTTCAAATGGCTCAAACTGGTTTCAAATGGCTCAAACCGGTTTGAATTGGTTCAAACTTGTTTGAAATAGTTCAAACTGGTTTGAAATGGTTCAAACTGGTTTGAAATGGTTGAAACTGGTTTCAAATGGTGCAAACTATTTTCAAATGGTTGAAACTGGTTTCAAATGGCTCAAACTGGTTCGAAATGGTTCAAACTGGTTTGAAATGGTTCAAACTGGTTTGAAATGGTTCAAACTGGTTTGAAATGGTTCAAACTGGTTTGAAATGGTTCAAACTGGCTTGAAATGGTTCAAACTGGTTTGAAATGGTTCAAACTGGTTTGAAATGGTTCAAACTGGTTTCAAATGGTTGAAACTGGTTTCATATGGTTCAAACTGGTTTCATATGGTTCAAACTGGTTTCAAATGGTGCAAACTATTTTCAAATGGTTGAAACTGGTTTCAAATGGCTCAAACTGGTTCGAAATGGTTCAAACTGGTTTGAAATGATTCAAACTGGTTTGAAATGGTTCAAACTGGTTTGAAATAGTTCAAACTGGTTTCAAATGGTTTAAACTGGTTTCAAATGGTTCAAACTGGTTTGAAATGGTTCCAACTGGTTTGCAATGGTTCCAACTGGTTTGAACTGGTTCAAACTGGTTTGAAATGGTTTAAACTGGTTTGAAATGGTTTAAACTGGTTTCAAATGGCTCAAACTGGTTTGAACTGGTTCAAACTGGTTTGAAATGGTTCAAACTGGTTTGAAATAGTTCAAACTGGTTTCAAATGGTTTAAACTGGTTTCAAATGGTTCAAACTGGTTTGAAATGATTCAACCTGGTTTAAATTGGTTCAAACTGGTTTCAAATGGTTCAAACTGGTTTGAAATGGTTCAAACTGTATTGAAATGGTTCAATCTGGTGTGAAATGGTTCAAACTGGTTTGAAATGGTTCAAACTGGTTTGAAATGGTTCAAACTGGTTTAAAATGGTTCAAACTGGTTTGAAATGGTTCCAACTGGTTTGCAATGGTTCCAACTGGTTTGAACTGGTTCAAACTGGTTTGAAATGGTTTAAACTGGTTTGAAATGGTTTAAACTGGTTTCAAATGGCTCAAACTGGTTTGAACTGGTTCAAACTGGTTTGAAATGGTTCAAACTGGTTTGAAATAGTTCAAACTGGTTTCAAATGGTTTAAACTGGTTTCAAATGGTTCAAACTGGTTTGAAATGATTCAACCTGGTTTAAATTGGTTCAAACTGGTTTGAAATGGTTCAAACTGGTTTGAACTGGTTCAAACTGGTTTTAAATGGTTCAAACAGGTTTGAAATGGTTCAAACTGGTTTGCAATGGTTCCAACTGGTTTGAACTGGTTCAAACTGGTTTAAACTGGTTTAAACTGGTTTGAAATGGTTTAAACTGGTTTCAAATGGCTCAAACTGGTTTGAACTGGTTCAAACTGGTTTGAAATGGTTCAATCTGGTGTGAAATGGTTCAAACTGGTTTGAAATGGTTCAAACTGGTTTGAAATGGTTCAAACTGGTTTAAAATGGTTCAAACTGGTTTGAAATGGTTCAAACTGGTTTGAAATGGTTCAAACTGGTTTGAACTGGTTCAAACTGGTTTTAAATGGTTCAAACAGGTTTGAAATGGTTCAAACTGGTTTGCAATGGTTCCAACTGGTTTGAACTGGTTCAAACTGGTTTGAAATGGTTTAAACTGGTTTGAAATGGTTTAAACTGGTTTCAAATGGCTCAAACTGGTTTGAAATGGTTCAAACTGGTTTGAAATGATTCAACCTGGTTTAAATTGGTTCAAACTGGTTTGAAATGGTTCAAACTGGTTTGAAATGGTTCAAACTGTATTGAAATGGTTCAATCTGGTGTGAAATGGTTCAAACTGGTTTGAAATGGTTCAAACTGGTTTGAAATGGTTCAAACTGGTTTAAAATGGTTCAAACTGGTTTGAAATGGTTCAAACTGGTTTGAAATGGTTCAAACTGGTTTGAAATGGTTCAAACTGGTTTCAAATGGTTCAAACTGCTTTGAAATGGTTCAAACTGGTTTGAACTGGTTCAAACTGGTTTGAACTGGTTCAAACTGGTTTGAACTGGTTCAAACTGGTTTGAACTGGTTCAAACTGGTTTGAAATGGTTTAAACTGGTTTGAAATGTTTCAAACTGGTTTCAAATGGCTCAAACTGGTTCGAAATGGTTCAAACTGGTTTGAAATGGTTCAAAATGGTTTGAAATGGTTCAAACTGGTTTAAAATGGTTCAAACTGGTTTGAAATGGTTCAAACTGGTTTTAAATGGTTCAAACTGGTTTGAAATGGTTCAAACTGGTTTGAAATGGTTCAAACTCATTTTAAATGGCTCAAACTGGTTTGAAATGGTTCAAACTGGTTTAAAAAGGTTCAAACTGGTTTAAAATGGTTCAAACTGGTTTGAAATGGTTCAAACTGGTTTGAAATGGTTCAAACTGGTTTAAAAAGGTTCAAACTGGTTTAAAATGGTTCAAACTGGTTTGAAATGGTTCAAACTGGTTTGAAATGGTTCAAACTGGTTTAAAATGGTTCAAACTGGTTTGAAATGGTTCAAACTGGTTTCAAATGGCTCAAACTGGTTTCAAATGGCTCAAACCGGTTTGAATTGGTTCAAACTTGTTTGAAATAGTTCAAACTGGTTTGAAATGGTTCAAACTGGTTTGAAATGGTTCAAACTGGTTTGAAATAGTTCAAACTGGTTTCAAATGGTTAAAACTGGTTCGAAATGGTTCAAACTGGTTTGAAATGATTCAAACTGGTTTGAAATGGTTCAAACTGGTTTCAAATGGTTTAAACTGGTTTGAAACGGTTCAAACTGGTTTTAAATGCCTCAAACTGGTTTGCAATGGTTCAAACTGGTTTGAACTGGTTCAAACTGGTTTGAACTGGTTCAAACTGGTTTGAAATGGTTTAAACTGGTTTGAAATGGTTTAAACTGGTTTCAAATGGTTAAAACTGGTTCGAAATGGTTCAAACTGGTTTGAAATGATTCAAACTGGTTTGAAATGGTTCAAACTGGTTTCAAATGGTTTAAACTGGTTTGAAACGGTTCAAACTGGTTTTAAATGCCTCAAACTGGTTTGAAATGTTTCAAACTGGCTTGAAATGGTTCAAACTGGTTTGAAATGGTTCAAACTGGTTTGAAATGGTTCAAACTGGTTTCAAATGGTTGAAACTGGTTTCATATGGTTCAAACTGGTTTCATATGGTTCAAACTGGTTTCAAATGGTGCAAACTATTTTCAAATGGTTGAAACTGGTTTCAAATGGCTCAAACTGGTTCAAACTGGTTTGAAATGGTTTAAACTGGTTTGAAATGTTTCAAACTGGTTTCAAATGGCTCAAACTGGTTCGAAATGGTTCAAACTGGTTTGAAATGGTTCAAAATGGTTTGAAATGGTTCAAACTGGTTTAAAATGGTTCAAACTGGTTTGAAATGGTTCAAACTGGTTTTAAATGGTTCAAACTGGTTTGAAATGGTTCAAACTGGTTTGAAATGGTTCAAACTCATTTTAAATGGCTCAAACTGGTTTGAAATGGTTCAAACTGGTTTAAAAAGGTTCAAACTGGTTTAAAATGGTTCAAACTGGTTTGAAATGGTTCAAACTGGTTTGAAATGGTTCAAACTGGTTTCAAATGGCTCAAACTGGTTTCAAATGGCTCAAACCGGTTTGAATTGGTTCAAACTTGTTTGAAATAGTTCAAACTGGTTTGAAATGGTTCAAACTGGTTTGAAATGGTTCAAACTGGTTTGAAATAGTTCAAACTGGTTTCAAATGGTTAAAACTGGTTCGAAATGGTTCAAACTGGTTTGAAATGATTCAAACTGGTTTGAAATGGTTCAAACTGGTTTCAAATGGTTTAAACTGGTTTGAAACGGTTCAAACTGGTTTTAAATGCCTCAAACTGGTTTGAAATGTTTCAAACTGGCTTGAAATGGATCAAACTGGTTTGAAATGGTTCAAACTGGTTTCAAATGGTGCAAACTATTTTCAAATGGTTGAAACTGGTTTCAAATGGCTCAAACTGGTTCGAAATGGTTCAAACTGGTTTAAAATGATTCAAACTGGTTTGAAATGATTCAAACTGGTTTGAAATGGTTCAAACTGGTGTGAAATGGTTCAAACAGGTTTGAAATGGTTCAAACTGGTTTGCAATGGTTCAAACTGGTTTGAACTGGTTCAAACTGGTTTGAACTGGTTCAAACTGGTTTGAAATGGTTTAAACTGGTTTGAAATGGTTCAAACTGGTTTCAAATGGTTAAAACTGGTTCGAAATGGTTCAAACTGGTTTGAAATGATTCAAACTGGTTTGAAATGGTTCAAACTGGTTTCAAATGGTTTAAACTGGTTTGAAACGGTTCAAACTGGTTTTAAATGCCTCAAACTGGTTTGAAATGTTTCAAACTGGCTTGAAATGGTTCAAACTGGTTTGAAATGGTTCAAACTGGTTTCAAATGGTTGAAACTGGTTTCATATGGTTCAAACTGGTTTCATATGGTTCAAACTGGTTTCAAATGGTGCAAACTATTTTCAAATGGTTGAAACTGGTTTCAAATGGCTCAAACTGGTTCGAAATGGTTCAAACTGGTTTGAAATGATTCAAACTGGTTTGAAATGGTTCAAACTGGTTTGAAATAGTTCAAACTGGTTTCAAATGGTTTAAACTGGTTTCAAATGGTTCAAACTGGTTTGAAATGGTTCCAACTGGTTTGCAATGGTTCCAACTGGTTTGAACTGGTTCAAGTTGGTTTGAAATGGTTTAAACTGGTTTGAAATGGTTTAAACTGGTTTCAAATGGCTCAAACTGGTTTGAAATGGTTCAAACTGGTTTGAAATGATTCAACCTGGTTTAAATTGGTTCAAACTGGTTTCAAATGGTTCAAACTGGTTTGAAATGGTTCAAACTGTATTGAAATGGTTCAATCTGGTGTGAAATGGTTCAAACTGGTTTGAAATGGTTCAAACTGGTTTGAAATGGTTCAAACTGGTTTAAAATGGTTCAAACTGGTTTGAAATGGTTCAAACTGGTTTCATATGGTTCAAACTGGTTTCATATGGTTCAAACTGGTTTCAAATAGTGCAAACTATTTTCAAATGGTTGAAACTCGTTTCAAATGGCTCAAACTGGTTTCAAATGGCTCAAACCGGTTTGAAATTGTTCAAACTTGTTTGAAATGGTTCAAACTGGTTTCAAATGGTTAAAACTGGTTCGAAATGGTTCAAACTGGTTTGAAATGATTCAAACTGGTTTGAAATGGTTCAAACTGGTTTGAAATGGTTCAAACTGGTTTGAAATGGTTCAAACTGGTTTCAAATGGTTCAAACTGGTTTCAAATGGCTCAAACTGTATTAAAATGGTTTAAACTGGTTTGAAATGGTTCAAACTGGTTTGAACTGGTTCAAACTGGTGTGAAATGGTTCAAACAGGTTTGAAATGGTTCAAACTGGTTTGTAATGGTTCAAACTGGTTTGAACTGGTTCAAACTGGTTTGAAATGATTCAAACTGGTTTGAAATGGTTCAAACTGGTTTCAAATGGTTTAAACTGGTTTGAAACGGTTCAAACTGGTTTTAAATGCCTCAAACTGGTTTGAAATGTTTCAAACTGGCTTGAAATGGTTCAAACTGGTTTGAAATGGTTCAAACTGGTTTCAAATGGTTGAAACTGGTTTCATATGGTTCAAACTGGTTTCATATGGTTCAAACTGGTTTCAAATGGTGCAAACTATTTTCAAATGGTTGAAACTGGTTTCAAATGGCTCAAACTGGTTCGAAATGGTTCAAACTGGTTTGAAATGATTCAAACTGGTTTGAAATGGTTCAAACTGGTTTGAAATAGTTCAAACTGGTTTCAAATGGTTTAAACTGGTTTCAAATGGTTCAAACTGGTTTGAAATGGTTCCAACTGGTTTGCAATGGTTCCAACTGGTTTGAACTGGTTCAAACTGGTTTGAAATGGTTTAAACTGGTTTGAAATGGTTTAAACTGGTTTCAAATGGCTCAAACTGGTTTGAAATGGTTCAAACTGGTTTGAAATGATTCAACCTGGTTTAAATTGGTTCAAACTGGTTTCAAATGGTTCAAACTGGTTTTAAATGCCTCAAACTGGTTTGAAATGTTTCAAACTGGCTTGAAATGGTTCAAACTGGTTTGAAATGGTTCAAACTGGTTTGAAATGGTTCAAACTGGTTTAAAATGGTTCAAACTGGTTTGAAATGGTTCAAACTGGTTTGAAATGGTTCAAACTGGTTTGAAATGGTTCAAACTGGTTTGAAATGGTTCAAACTGGTTTCAAATGGCTCAAACTGTTTTAAAATGGTTTAAACTGGTTTGAAATGGTTCAAACTGGTTTGAACTGGTTCAAACTGGTGTGAAATGGTTCAAACAGGTTTGAAATGGTTCAAACTGGTTTGCAATGGTTCAAACTGGTTTGAACTGGTTCAAACTGGTTTGAACTGGTTCAAACTGGTTTGAAATGGTTTAAACTGGTTTCAAATGGTTCAAACTGGTTTCAAATGGTTAAAACTGGTTCGAAATGGTTCAAACTGGTTTGAAATGGTTCAAACTGGTTTCAAATGGTTTAAACTGGTTTGAAACGGTTCAAACTGGTTTTAAATGCCTCAAACTGGTTTGAAATGTTTCAAACTGGCTTGAAATGGTTCAAACTGGTTTGAAATGGTTCAAACTGGTTTCAAATGGTTGAAACTGGTTTCATATGGTTCAAACTGGTTTCATATGGTTCAAACTGGTTTCAAATGGTGCAAACTATTTTCAAATGGTTGAAACTGGTTTCAAATGGCTCAAACTGGTTCGAAATGGTTCAAACTGGTTTGAAATGATTCAAACTGGTTTGAAATGGTTCAAACTGGTTTGAAATAGTTCAAACTGGTTTCAAATGGTTTAAACTGGTTTCAAATGGTTCAAACTGGTTTGAAATGGTTCCAACTGGTTTGCAATGGTTCCAACTGGTTTGAACTGGTTCAAACTGGTTTGAAATGGTTTAAACTGGTTTGAAATGGTTTAAACTGGTTTCAAATGGCTCAAACTGGTTTGAAATGGTTCAAACTGGTTTGAAATGATTCAACCTGGTTTAAATTGGTTCAAACTGGTTTCAAATGGTTCAAACTGGTTTGAAATGGTTCAAACTGTATTGAAATGGTTCAATCTGGTGTGAAATGGTTCAAACTGGTTTAAAATGGTTCAAACTGGTTTGAAATGGTTCAAACTGGTTTAAAATGGTTCAAACTGGTTTGAAATGGTTCAAACTGGTTTGAAATGGTTCAAACTGGTTTGAAATGGTTCAAACTGGTTTGAAATGGTTCAAACTGGTTTGAATTGGTTCAAACTGGTTTCAAATGGCTCAAACTGTTTTAAAATGGTTTAAACTGGTTTGAAATGGTTCAAACTGGTTTGAACTGGTTCAAACTGGTGTGAAATGGTTCAAACAGGTTTGAAATGGTTCAAACTGGTTTGCAATGGTTCAAACTGGTTTGAACTGGTTCAAACTGGTTTGAACTGGTTCAAACTGGTTTGAAATGGTTTAAACTGGTTTGAAATGGTTCAAACTGGTTTCAAATGGTTAAAACTGGTTCGAAATGGTTCAAACTGGTTTGAAATGATTCAAACTGGTTTGAAATGGTTCAAACTGGTTTCAAATGGTTCAAACTTTTTTAAAATGGTTTAAACTGGTTTGAAATGGTTCAAACTGGTTTGAACTGGTTCAAACTGGTGTGAAATGTTTCAAACTGGTTTCAAATGGTTAAAACTGGTTCGAAATGGTTCAAACTGGTTTGAAATGGTTCAAACTGGTTTGAAATGGTTCAAACTGGTTTCAAATGGTTCAAACTTTTTTACAATGGTTTAAACTGGTTTGAAATGGTTCAAACTGGTTTGAACTGGTTCAAACTGGTGTGAAATGTTTCAAACTGGTTTTAAATGGTTCAAACTGGTTTTAAATGGTTCAAACAGGTTTGAAATGGTTCAAACTGGTTTGCAATGGTTCCAACTGGTTTGAACTGGTTCAAACTGGTTTGAAATGGTTTAAACTGGTTTGAAATGGTTTAAACTGGTTTCAAATGGCTCAAACTGGTTTGAAATGGTTCAAACTGGTTTGAAATGATTCAACCTGGTTTAAATTGGTTCAAACTGGTTTCAAATGGTTCAAACTGGTTTGAAATGGTTTAAACTGGTTTGAAATGGTTTAAACTGGTTTCAAATGGCTCAAACTGGTTTGAAATGGTTCAAACTGGTTTGAAATGATTCAACCTGGTTTGAAATGATTCAACCTGGTTTAAATTGGTTCAAACTGGTTTCAAATGGTTCAAACTGGTTTGAAATGGTTCAAACTGGTTTGAAATGGTTAAAACTGGTTTGAAATGGTTCAAACTGGTTTGAAATGGTTCAAACTGGTTTCAAATGGCTCAAACTGGTTTCAAATGGCTCAAACCGGTTTGAATTGGTTCAAACTTGTTTGAAATGGTTCAAACTGGTTTGAAATGGTTCAAACTGGTTTGAAATGGTTCAAACTGGTTTGAAATGGTTCAAGCTGGTATGAAATGGTTCAAACTGGTTTGAAATGGTTCAAACTGGTTTGAAATGGTTCAAACTGGTTTCAAATGGTTCAAAATGTTTTAAAACTGTTTAAACTGGTTTGAAATGGTTCAAACTGGTTTAGATGGTTCAAACTGGTTTGAAATGGTTCAAACTGGTTTAGATGGTTCAAACTGGTTTGAAATGGTTCAAACTAGTTTGAAATGGTTCAAACTGGTTTGAAATGGTTCAAACTGGTTTAAAATGGTTCAAACTGGTTTGAAATGGTTCAAACTGGTTTGAAATAGATCAAACTGGTTAGAAATGGTTCAAACTGGTTTGAAATGGCTCAAACCGGTTTGAATTGGTTCAAACTGGTTTCAAATGGTTTAAATTGGTTTCAAATGGTTCAAACTGGTTTAGATGGTTCAAACTGGTTTGAAATGGTTCAAACTGGTTTAGATGGTTCCAACTGGTTTGAAATGGTTCAAACTGGTTTGAAATGGCTCAAACCGGTTTGAATTGGTTCAAACTGGTTTCAAATGGTTTAAATTGGTTTCAAATGGTTCAAACTGGTTTGAAATGGTTCAATCTGGTGTAAAATGGTTCAAACTGGTTTGAAATGGTTCAAACTGGTTTGAAATGGTTCAAACTGGTTTAAAATGGTTCAAACTGGTTTGAAATGGTTCAAACTGGTTTGAAATGGTTTAAACTGGTTTGAAATGAATCAAACTGGTTTGAAATCGTTTAGTGTTTTTGAAATGGTTCAAACTGGTTTGAAATGGTTCAAACTGGTTTCAAATGGTTCAAACTGTTTTAAAATGGTTTAAACTGGTTTGAAATGCTTCAAACTGGTTTGAAATGGTTTAATGTTTTTGAAATGGTTTAAACGTTTTTGAAATGTGTGAAACTGGTTTGAAATGGTTCAAACTGGTTTGAAATGGTTCAAACTGGTTTGAAATGGTTCAAGCTGGTATGAAATGGTTCAAACTGGTTTGAAATGGTTCAAACTGGTTTATATGGTTCAAACTAGTTTGAAATGGTTCAAACTGGTTTGAAATGGTTCAAACTGGTTTAAAATGGTTCAAACTGGTTTGAAATGGTTCAAACTGGTTTGAAATAGATCAAACTGGTTTGAAATGGTTCAAACTGGTTTGAAATGGCTCAAACCGGTTTGAATTGGTTCAAACTGGTTTCAAATGGTTTAAACTGGTTTCAAATGGTTCAAACTGGTTTGAAATGGTTCCAACTGGTTTGCAATGGTTCAAACTGGTTTGAAATGGTTCAAACTGGTTTGAAATGGTTCAAACTGGTTTGAAATGGTTCAAACTGGTTTGAAATGGCTCAAACCGGTTTGAATTGGTTCAAACTGGTTTGAAATGGCTCAAACCGGTTTGAACTGGTTCAAACTGGTGTGAAATGTTTCAAACTGGTTTTAAATGGTTCAAACTGGTTTGAAATGGCTCAAACAGGTTTGAATTGGTTCAAACTGGTTTCAAATGGTTTAAACTGGTTTCAAATGGTTCAAACTGGTTTGAAATGGTTCCAACTGGTTTGCAATGGTTCAAACTGGTTTGAAATGGTTCAAACTGGTTTGAAATGGTTCAAACTGGTTTCAAATGGTTCAAACTGTTTTAAAATGGTTTAAACTGGTTTGAAATGGTTCAAACTGGTTTGAACTGGTTCAAACTGGTGTGAAATGTTTCAAACTGGTTTTAAATGGTTCAAACTGGTTTTAAATGGTTCAAACAGGTTTGAAATGGTTCAAACTGGTTTGCAATGGCTCCAACTGGTTTGAGCTGGTTCAAACTGGTTTGAAATGGTTTAAACTGGTTTGAAATGGTTTAAACTGGTTTCAAATGGCTCAAACCGGTTTGAAATGGTTCAAACTGGTTTGAAATGATTCAACCTGGTTTAAATTGGTTCAAACTGGTTTCAAATGGTTCAAACTGGTTTGAAATGGTTTAAACTGGTTTGAAATGGTTTAAACTGGTTTCAAATGGCTCAAACTGGTTTGAAATGGTTCAAACTGGTTTGAAATGATTCAACCTGGTTTAAATTGGTTCAAACTGGTTTCAAATGGTTCAAACTGCTTTGAAATGGTTCAAACTGGTTTGAAATGGTTCAAACTGGTTTGAAATGGTTCAAACTGGTTTGAAATGGTTCAAACTGGTTTCAAATGGCTCAAACTGGTTTCAAATGGCTCAAACCGGTTTGAATTGGTTCAAACTGGTTTGAAATGGTTCAAACTGGTTTGAAATGGTTCAAACTGGTTTGAAATGGTTCAAGCTGGTATGAAATGGTTCAAACTGGTTTGAAATGGTTCAAACTGGTTTATATGGTTCAAACTGGTTTATATGGTTCAAACTGGTTTGAAATGGTTCAAACTGGTTTGAAATGGTTCAAACTGGTTTAAAATGGTTCAAACTGGTTTGAAATGGTTCAAACTGGTTTGAACTGGTTCAAACTGGTGTGAAATGTTTCAAACTGGTTTTAAATGGTTCAAACTGGTTTTAAATGGTTCACACAGGTTTGAAATGGTTCAAACTGGTTTGCAATGGTTCAAACTGGTTTGAACTGGTTCAAACTGGTTTGAAATGGTTTAAACTGGTTTGAAATGGTTTAAACTGGTTTCAAATGGCTCAAACTGGTTTGAAATGGTTCAAACTGGTTTGAAATGATTCAACCTGGTTTAAATTGGTTCAAACTGGTTTCAAATGGTTCAAACTGGTTTGAAATGGTTCAAACTGGTTTGAAATGGTTCAAACTGGTTTGAAATGGTTCAATCTGGTGTGAAATGGTTCAAACTGGTTTGAAATGGTTCAAACTGGTTTGAAATGGTTCAAACTGGTTTAAAATGGTTCAAACTGGTTTGAAATGGTTCAAACTGGTTTGAAATGGTTCAAACTGGTTTGAAATAGTTCAAACTGGTTTGAAATGGTTCAAACTGGTTTGCAATGGTTCAAACTGGTTTGAACTGGTTCAAACTGGTTTGAAATGGTTTAAACTGGTTTGAAATGGTTTATACTGGTTTCAAATGGCTCAAACTGGTTTGAAATGGTTCAAACTGGTTTCAAATGGTTCAAACTGGTTTGAAATGGTTCCAACTGGTTTGCAATGGTTCAAACTGGTTTGAAATGGTTCAAACTGGTTTGAAATGGTTCAAACTGGTTTCAAATGGTTCAAACTGTTTTAAAATGGTTTAAACTGGTTTGAAATGGTTCAAACTGGTTTGAACTGGTTCAAACTGGTGTGAAATGTTTCAAACTGGTTTTAAATGGTTCAAACTGGTTTTAAATGGTTCAAACAGGTTTGAAATGGTTCAAACTGGTTTGCAATGGTTCAAACTGGTTTGAACTGGTTCAAACTGGTTTGAAATGGTTCAAACTGGTTTGAAATGATTCAACCTGGTTTAAATTGGTTCAAACTGGTTTCAAATGGTTCAAACTGGTTTGAAATGGTTCAAACTGGTTTGAAATGGTTCAAACTGGTTTGAAATGGTTCAATCTGGTGTGAAATGGTTCAAACTGGTTTGAAATGGTTCAAACTGGTTTGAAATGGTTCAAACTGGTTTAAAATGGTTCAAACTGGTTTGAAATGGTTCAAACTGGTTTGAAATGGTTTAAACTGGTTTGAAATGAATCAAACTGGTTTGAAATCGTTTAGTGTTTTTGAAATGGTTCAAACTGGTTTGAAATGGTTCAAACTGGTTTCAAATGGTTCAAACTGTTTTAAAATGGTTTAAACTGGTTTGAAATGGTTCAAACTGGTTTGAAATGGTTTAATGTTTTTGAAATGGTTTAAACGTTTTTGAAATGTGTGAAACTGGTTTGAAATGGTTCAAACTGGTTTGAAATGGTTCAAACTGGTTTGAAATGGTTCAAGCTGGTATGAAATGGTTCAAACTGGTTTGAAATGGTTCAAACTGGTTTATATGGTTCAAACTGGTTTGAAATGGTTCAAACTGGTTTGAAATGGTTCAAACTGGTTTAAAATGGTTCAAACTGGTTTGAAATGGTTCAAACTGGTTTGAAATAGATCAAACTGGTTTGAAATGGTTCAAACTGGTTTGAAATGGCTCAAACCGGTTTGAATTGGTTCAAACTGGTTTCAAATGGTTTAAACTGGTTTCAAATGGTTCAAACTGGTTTGAAATGGTTCCAACTGGTTTGCAATGGTTCAAACTGGTTTGAAATGGTTCAAACTGGTTTGAAATGGTTCAAACTGGTTTGAAATGGCTCAAACCGGTTTGAATTGGTTCAAACTGGTTTGAAATGGCTCAAACCGGTTTGAACTGGTTCAAACTGGTGTGAAATGTTTCAAACTGGTTTTAAATGGTTCAAACTGGTTTGAAATGGCTCAAACAGGTTTGAATTGGTTCAAACTGGTTTCAAATGGTTTAAACTGGTTTCAAATGGTTCAAACTGGTTTGAAATGGTTCCAACTGGTTTGCAATGGTTCAAACTGGTTTGAAATGGTTCAAACTGGTTTGAAATGGTTCAAACTGGTTTCAAATGGTTCAAACTGTTTTAAAATGGTTTAAACTGGTTTGAAATGGTTCAAACTGGTTTGAACTGGTTCAAACTGGTGTGAAATGTTTCAAACTGGTTTTAAATGGTTCAAACTGGTTTTAAATGGTTCAAACAGGTTTGAAATGGTTCAAACTGGTTTGCAATGGCTCCAACTGGTTTGAGCTGGTTTAAACTGGTTTCAAATGGTTCAAACTGGTTTGAAATGGTTCCAACTGGTTTGCAATGGTTCAAACTGGTTTGAAATGGTTCAAACTGGTTTGAAATGGTTCAAACTGGTTTGAAATGGCTCAAACCGGTTTGAATTGGTTCAAACTGGTTTGAAATGGCTCAAACCGGTTTGAACTGGTTCAAACTGGTGTGAAATGTTTCAAACTGGTTTTAAATGGTTCAAACTGGTTTGAAATGGCTCAAACAGGTTTGAATTGGTTCAAACTGGTTTCAAATGGTTTAAACTGGTTTCAAATGGTTCAAACTGGTTTGAAATGGTTCCAACTGGTTTGCAATGGTTCAAACTGGTTTGAAATGGTTCAAACTGGTTTGAAATGGTTCAAACTGGTTTCAAATGGTTCAAACTGTTTTAAAATGGTTTAAACTGGTTTGAAATGGTTCAAACTGGTTTGAACTGGTTCAAACTGGTGTGAAATGTTTCAAACTGGTTTTAAATGGTTCAAACTGGTTTTAAATGGTTCAAACAGGTTTGAAATGGTTCAAACTGGTTTGCAATGGCTCCAACTGGTTTGAGCTGGTTCAAACTGGTTTGAAATGGTTTAAACTGGTTTGAAATGGTTTAAACTGGTTTCAAATGGCTCAAACTGGTTTGAAATGGTTCAAACTGGTTTGAAATGATTCAACCTGGTTTAAATTGGTTCAAACTGGTTTCAAATGGTTCAAACTGGTTTGAAATGGTTTAAACTGGTTTGAAATGGTTTAAACTGGTTTCAAATGGCTCAAACTGGTTTGAAATGGTTCAAACTGGTTTGAAATGATTCAACCTGGTTTAAATTGGTTCAAACTGGTTTCAAATGGTTCAAACTGGTTTGAAATGGTTCAAACTGGTTTGAAATGGTTCAAACTGGTTTGAAATGGTTCAAACTGGTTTGAAATGGTTCAAACTGGTTTCAAATGGCTCAAACTGGTTTCAAATGGCTCAAACCGGTTTGAATTGGTTCAAACTTGTTTGAAATGGTTCAAACTGGTTTGAAATGGTTCAAACTGGTTTGAAATGGTTCAAGCTGGTATGAAATGGTTCAAACTGGTTTGAAATGGTTCAAACTGGTTTATATGGTTCAAACTGGTTTGAAATGGTTCAAACTGGTTTGAAATGGTTCAAACTGGTTTGAAATGGTTCAAACTGGTTTAAAATGGTTCAAACTGGTTTGAAATGGTTCAAACTGGTTTGAAATGGTTTAAACTGGTTTGAAATGAATCAAACTGGTTTGAAATCGTTTAGTGTTTTTGAAATGGTTCAAACTGGTTTCAAATGGTTCAAACTGTTTTAAAATGGTTTAAACTGGTTTGAAATGGTTCAAACTGGTTTGAAATGGTTTAATGTTTTTGAAATGGTTTAAACGTTTTTGAAATGTGTGAAACTGGTTTGAAATGGTTAGCGTTGGTTCGAACTAGTTTAAATCATCATATAAGGTCGGAGGCGTGGCGCATGTATTAATGTTTAAACCTGAATTCTCGTGTCCGTACTATCCTAGTACAGGACATTAGGGCTCTTGCTGGAGTCAAGCATTCTCGACCTGCTTGAACCCATTCGAATTCGAATATTTTGTCCTGCTATAGCCAGCTAACCAATTATACCTTTAGGTACAGCTTGTAGTTGTAACAAAAGCTGATAATATTTTTAAATGGATTGGTCCATTTTTGTAAGTTGTAAAAACGCATATGCGGAGAAATTGTGAATCGTGATTTAAACGTCTTGTGGGTTTTTTAATTTGAGGATCCCACCGACGATGCGACATGTGGTGTACACTGGTTTTATTTTAGTGACAAACTACGCGGCCAAAATAACCAAAGTATTATTTCACAAATCTTGTGGATCCTCAGACCATATGGCTCAATCTTATTTCCATTTTGTAAAGAAAACATACATTTACAAGATTTGAGTAGCAAAAAACGTACTTAAGCAAGCCAAATTTTGGGTCATGTTAGATAGGGTCATCACGAACCACTCTACATATTTAAACGTTGCTGCCTACAGGCATTGTTTAAAAATTTATTGTATTATTTCTTTGAAAGTTTTGATAATAAATAACAGATGACGGGAGCTTTGCAAAAGTTTACAAGGCTGTGGATCCCAAAACTAATAAAAAGTATGCCCTAAAAGTACAATCTTTGGCCAAATCTAAAATTAACTTGCACGAACGGGACATTCATATGAGGGGAGACCCCGCGTTCATAGTACGCGCGTATTTCACGGGAGTCGACTCATTAAACACGTACATTCTACAAGATTATTTCGAAGGTCAGCAATTTTAAAAGGAAACAATTTAATGAACCCATACAACGAAATTCGTTGCACCCAGTTGGGAATAATCGATTAATTTAATCATTGAAATTGATGTAGGTGACCTGACGTTGTTTCCATTTAGAGATTTGTTTAAAGCATCTTACGTTGCTCACCAACTCGGAAGGTGTATCACGTATTTACACAGTGTAGGGATAATTCACCGGGATGTTAAACCAACAAACCTTTTGATGACATGTGACTATCGTGTTAAACTTACAGATTTTGGAATATGGGCTACATTGGTACATACTGGTTTACTTGGTATTGGGAATGAAGATGATTTATCGGACAATAATTTATTTTGGTGTGTTATATAGTGGAAAAGGTTCATCATATATCTGGAACTCCTGCTTACATAGCACCTAAAGCTATACATTGTAAACCATGCTTACCAGCTTCTGACTGGTTTGCCTTTGGACTGGTTATATTTTATCTGATGACCGGGAAATGCTTCTCGCAAAGCACCACATTTTTAGAGTCCCAAAACTACATTTCAAATTCCGAAAATGTGAAAACACGAATTTGTCTCATTGATGATGCTGATATGCAGGCTTACATTCGTCAATACTTGCATTATAGGGCTTCCGATCGCTGAGATTGTGACTTTATCTTCACTCTAGACGAATTTTTGGCAACGACCGAAGGTCGCACCTTGATATCCAGACGACCAAAGTACATTCTAAATGAAAAGATGCTGGACAAACCGTTTTACTTTGACAAATTCACACGCATTGATGGATTGCATGCAGCCAAGTTTCGAAACAGAAAAAAGGGCCGATTCACAAAAGAAAACACAAAACCATTATACCACGGGAGCCCACAACGATCCGATTGCAAGCCTGCTGAAGGTGATTCCGGCTATTTTCTTCGAGAGCGCAAAAGTTGAAAAAACATTTTCGCCAATAGAATTATAGTAAAACAATGAAACATAATACATCGCGTGGTTTACGCTTTTGTCTTGAAATTGTATTTAACGGTTTACATTTTATTGAATTACTATTAATTTGTTGTTATGTCCAAATGAATTATTGAAAATATTTTCATAATGTTGTACGGAAACAAATTGAATATCAGATTAAAAACAACTGTTGGTCAATTTTACTTATCAAAACTATCCACCGGAATGGAATGCATCTGCAGTGTTAGCATACTAACACCAAAACATTTTCAAGACCGAGTTAAAATTGATTAAATGAAATAACGAGATTTCCAAAATGTCACACACGTTTCCTTTCTGGATTACCATGATCATTCTTCATCAAATATGGGAGAAATTTTACCACATTTGCATTAAAAAAATTAGCTAGAAATCTAATATGAATTAAAGAGAATGGTGCACAGCATTGGTGAAAATAGACAAAAAATAGAGTTACAACGCCAACCTTATTACTGGTTTAGACGATTCGCAACAATTTGAGAGAATTGTCACACATTTTTGTATATAAACGAATCCCAAAAATTTGACCATTTTTTTAGGCGAATGAAAAATTTACATTTTAGAGCACTGATCACATTTCCTTAACTTACCTGACAGAAGCTATACCAGATCCAGTTATTGTTCAGATAGATACTTTGTTTTTATTTCCGCTTTTCCAGGGACCAGTGGGCGCTAGTTACAGATTAGACCTTTTTTTACTAAATTTTAGATTTCAAAACACTGAAGTCGAGGCTCATGGTCTTAACTTTCCCGGTATAACTTATACTAGGTGTAGTCGTTGACAAGGTATCGACGTTATTTTGGTTGAACCCACTTACAACGCTAATGGGGACGAAACATGTACAAGTATTACAAAATATACAAACATTCATCAAGACTTCATCAAGCTGACTTTGAGCGATTCCAGATTCAGTAATAGCATGCGTACCCGCCAAATTTAGTTTTACAGCAACTGCCAGGGCCAGTGGGAACGAAATATTCACGCATCACAACTATTAGACCATTTTTACAAACTGGAGAAGTGTTTTAACTTTAAAGAATTAACTACAGATACATTAATTTAATATAGGCGGTTTAAAATTTATAGATATTAAATAGATGTCAGTACCAGCATGCAGGAAATATATACGCATCACATAAATTAGTCCATTTGTTAAGGCGCAAGTAAATTTCACAATTGAAAGCAATGAATCCTCGAAACATTTCCTGGCATTATAGGTGTAAGCTATAGTGGATAAAGTTATTGTACATATACTGATCTAATGTTTGTCAAAGTTTCTGCAGGGACCCCTTATACGTTTTGTCTACAATATAGGTGCTTATTTTCAACTTTTCTCTAAAAGAAGAACTATGTTAAACAGTTTTGATTAAAACCTACTCGGCAACTTTGGCCAAATATTATTCAATTTTATTTTGTTAAAAGGAAGGTCACAGTACCGTTCTGCTTTTTGATTTTGAAAACGAAATCGTTTACTTATTTTAGCCAAAATATCTTACATAGGTAGCGTCCATTTCAATTAACATTGAATAGAGCAGTTCCACACGAACCACTCTAATTTTAATTGCTTCTTCCTTGTACTATTTTGAATTTTAACACGTGCTAAATTTAATGTCGTTTTGCTCGTATTAGCTATTGTAGGAGGGTCAATGTAGCTGTTTTTGATTGATGGCGCGCCGTGTTACACATAGAATCTCTGAATCTCTGAGAATTTGATTTTGTTGATTTTGATTCAGGTGATTTTATAACCCTTATTTATTCAGACTAGTTTCTGCTGAGTGTATGTGCCTTTATAAATATAGAAAATTATTGTTATTAATTTGTTCATTTTTGTCAGTTAAATGGCCAACAGTCGAAAGATTATTGCTGTCGGTCGAATTGGAAGTGGTACTTTTGGGACCATATTTAAACAAATACGTAAAAATATTTGCTGTAGTTGTGTGAAGACCAGATTACCGGAATAATCCGGATACCCGGGTAGAGACGCACGCTCCAGAACCGGCAGTTGGTCGTGAGCCTGCGTTCTGGGAAAAGCTCCTGAACGGTGGCTCTTCCCTAAACATACGGTACGGCGGTGTCGTACCGGGTATTGGGGATTTGATTAACCCCAACAGTATTGATACCCACCAATGGGCAGTAGGTCCTTGGATACAGGGTTGGTCACAAACCCTGATGATCCTGAGGTGTCCCAGTGCTGGCCATTAGCAATTTATTGTAAAGTAATTGTCACTGGGACATCTTCGGGTCATCAGGATTTGTGGCTTACCCTGTATCCAAGGATTTATTGTCTATTGATTGGTAGCAGTGCTCTTAGGGGATTACGATCACTTGGATTGAATTAAAGGATCAAAGTAAAAAATGAAAATACTGTCATTTTTATCTCAAACTACATATATATATGAGATGTATCTAAAGTTTATCCTTCCAAAGTATTTTGTGTTATTCGGTCTAATAATACGATATTTAAAAATTAATCAAATTAATACAGGTAACTGCATGTTATTGGACTTTAGATCTGTGCATTTGTGTGTGTCAGAGGAAATTAACATTGCCGTAGAAAGAGAATATTTTTCGTCTAAATAGATAAACTCATAACACCTGGGCAATGTATTTACATACGCTTCACTATTTTAGCTAGCTTTTCAGTTCTCAGATACATTGAATTTTACGGATTTATACAGTAATTACTTCAAACCCGACCAACAGGTTTCACAAACTCGTTTAAAAGTGTTTTAAATAAGTGCTTTTACATTTAAAATATTTATTTTATTATGTTTTAGAGCCGACCTTAACAATCGCCAGAGACGGTCGTAATCTTCAAAATACGAAATATAAAATACAATAGACATGTTCGTGCTGATAAAATTTGAAGTACCAAATACCTTAAACAATATACGCCTAGAAAAATGCCAAATCCTAAATACTAAGTGTATTTCAAATACTATTTCAAAATATTCCACACATCTGCCAGATACAATTACTCCAGCTTTATGACCAGGCCTGACCTTATCGCAAACGTACGAAAAAAATTTGATGAAAGACCCAAATAATCTAGGTACCCGGGTAGGGTCACACGCACCAGAACCGTTATTTGGTCGTGAGCGTGCGTTCTGGGAAGAGCTCCTGAACGGTGGCTCTTCCCTAAACATACGGTACGGCGGTGTCGTACCGGGTATTGGGGATTTGATTAACCCCAACAGTATTGATACCCACCAATGGGCAGTAGGTCCATGGATACAGGGTTGGTCACAAACCCTGATGATCCTGAGGTGTCCCAGTGCTGGCCATCAGCAATTTATTGTAAAATACTTGTCACTGGGACATCTCGGGGTCATCAGTGTTTGTGCTCCACCCTGTATCCAAGGATTTACTGTCCATTGATAGGTCTCAGTACTCTTAAAGTCTCAACCTGAATTAAAAAAATGAATCGGACTCTTAAAGTGGACTGACTATTCGAACGAGTAAAGTGTATGTGCGTTAACGTTATAGACAACAAACGTGTGGATAATGAAATCATTTGTAGATATGTAGGTGCAATTTATTGAGCTTCAAATTAGCCCGATGTATGCATGTATATACGTGTGTAAGTGCAAGAGCGAAATAGCATTTTTGATCATGTGTAGTATGAAAAAATGCAAATAAATTGTGTACACTTTTCTCGACTTTTCTTTTAAAATAGAAATAGTGCATCGCACCTATCCAGCTACACCAATGAGGAGGCTGTTCTTTGTAATCATATTTATTTGCTCTTATAATAAATAGCTAATACAAATGACAATAATATTTTCTAAATATGTACAAGGAAGAAAATTTTGTTTGCATGTATAGTTGATTACAAAAATTACACAATCATGTACATATAATTCCGGATAATTCATTTTTGCACTCAATAATATTATATATTTAATCTTACATTAACAAAAATACTTGCAAGACTAGCAAATCTGGTAGACGCAGGGATATATAATATTATAGTATATACCTGTAAATTCATAGCACAAATCATAACTTATCTGAGCAACTATTTACAAATCAATTATTGGTTTCAGATACAGGTTTTACAACTAACTAAAATGGAATAACTACAAACTCTGACTAAAATCACAAATAAATCACTGATAAAGATATAACAACGTATCTCAACATGATAATAATTCAGTACATAACTACTAACTAATTGTTAAATTCTCACATGCAACAAACATTCATGTTATCACGATATAATCACCGGTAAAGACAATTAATCAAAGTTCATTACAGATAACATAAGAAATTTATAAAAATCTACTCACTTATTATTGAACTTGAATCACTTTCTTAAAGCAATTCTTGATCTCTTGACCCATTTCCACCGGCGTCCCTCTCTGCTACCAAGTTTTGATGTACGTTTCTATCAAAGTAGAAGTTGTCTCTGACAAATCCCTCAGCTTTACGATTCATCACAGGCCTACGGATATTTCAATTAGGTGTAGCTTGCTGCTGAGGTAGTTCACGAACCAAATCCAGATGTGAGTATTGTGCAATTTCTTGTCCACGTGGGCTAATGTGCTCGACAATTTCCATCATGTTTTTTGATGCCTGATGTTGTAGCACAAAAGATTCCACAAAATTTTTCTGAAATCCCGGTTCGTCACCATTGCTATCCGCCCCTGGATGTAATTGACATCATTTGCTAACCGTTCACATGTTTGTCCAATATTACGGGGATTGCCAGTGTCGATTAAAGATTGTGCACAAAATAGCTCGAACAATGCAGCCCCTAAAGCCCACAAGTCCGAAAATTTTCTGACGTAATTTTGTCGAATCAGTTCCGGTGCAGCATATTGGTAAGTAAACGCATTTTTTTCCCTGTGTCGAAACTCTGATTCGCCTAAATCCATGACAGAGTGCAGGTCAACAATAATAACCTGGTAATTGTGGTTGTATAAAAAGTTTTCCAGTTTAATGTAGTTGTGCACATACCCTTTGGAATGCAAATATTGCACACATTTGGATGACTGCACTGCAAAATACATCGCGCACTTTGGCTGCCTCAAACACAAATTTCGCAGCTTCTCATAAGATCCAGCAAAAATGTCCCTCCCGTAGTATTCTGTTGTTCCTGACACACAATCGTAATTTGCAATGGCTACAAAGTTCGGGTCCGAATACCTACACACGCCATGCGGTCTTCACCCTGCTTGACCTCTAGTACTTCCCCAAAGTGTGTGATCAGACTATTGATATTGCGGCATTGGTAGAAATATTTTTCGATGAAAACACAAATCTAAATCTTTACAGTATAACAGGATATAACACCGTATTTAAGAATCGAAGTGGCAATAAGAAAGGAGGACGAATATTACTGTACTTGCATAAAAGAGTCCGATATAATGTTATTGATATGAATGTAGAACTATTTAACTCAGGCGTTGAACTCCTTGCCTGTAAAGTGGGCTTGACAGAATTTCAAACAATTGTCCTTATTACCATTTACAGACCTCCGTCAGGATCAATAGAAAAGTTTTTCATATTTTTGAGCAATTTACTTGAAACAATAGCTGAGATTAAATATACATGCATAATTACAGGCGACATTAATGTAGATTTATCCAACTCCACACTGGAAACGGTCAAACTTTTATCATGCCTTAGTATGTATGATTATAAGCAAATAATAAATGTACAAACTAGACGGACTTGTGGAAAGCGTATGTCAAGCTCACTACTAGATCATTTATATGTACCCAACGCCTTGTGCTTAGAGTGGAGCATTCATACTACAGGTCTGTCTGACCATGATTATGTACGTCTAAATTATAGCTTTAAAAAGACCACGGCACATGTTGTAAAAGAGATAGTTACCCGTGATCTTAAAAATATGAATTGGAATTTATTTAATGCCGAATTATGTAAACTTGACTGGGAATTTCTGTTAAATGGTAAATATGACGTCGACTTTGTTTACAATGTGATATCTACCACAGTGAGGGTGCTCATTGAAGACTTTGTTGCAACAAAACGAAAGCGTGTTAGGTCGAACACAAAGTCTTGGGTAACTAATGATATACGTTTGCTCATTAAAGATAGGGATAGGGCAAAGAAATACGCTTGTATGTATGGTTGCACGGACATGTGGAGTAAGTACAAACAGCTACGAGCTAAAGTAAAGCATGACATATATAGAGAGAAACGCAGGTATTTTAGCTCGCAGCTCAGTACGAATTTATCTACTAATGGTGTGTGGAGGGTAGTGGATGAAGTTATGGGTGCCGAAAGAAACTCAGGCACTCATATAGATAAACTTTGTCATAATAATGCCACTGTTAGCTCTTATGTAAAAATCTGTGATACATTAGCCTCATCATTTACTGTACAATGTGACTACTCGGACAGTGATATACTCTCATTTAAGAACATATTAGATAAGAACGAGGAATGTAACAAAATTGAAGCGATGGAAGTATGGTCTGCAGTACATGCACTTAAACGAAAGAGCAACAAATATGATGTTATCGACAGAGACGTGTTCTGTAAAGCCTCTTTAGTTACGCCAGTATTATTATTATTTAATCTAATTATCACTACATGTACCATACCAAGGCATTTTAAAACTGCTATAGTTACACCGGTATACAAAGGTAAAGGTAGCAAGTTGTGCCCTGACTCCTTTAGGCCTATCCACGGTCTCCCATTCCTAAACAAATTATTTGAAAATATTGTATACAACCGACTCCTCTTTGAATGCGATCAAAATGTTGATGAGAATCAGCATGGGTTCAGAAGGGGACGATCGTGCTTTACTGCCGTCTTAGTGTTTATGCATAAGATTTGTAAATATCTGGGTATACCTACTGTTAAGGTTTTGGCGGTGTTCATAGATTTAAGGAAGGCATTCAACTCTGTATCAAGGCTTCTCCTACTTCAAAAGATTCGTAAGCGTTTTAAGTGCAATGAGAGATTACTTAGAATTTTATGTGACTATCTCTCTAATAGAAAATTTAAAATATTTGTAAACAATGCATTGTCGCACGAATATGCCGATTTGAATGGTGTTCCTCAGGGATCCATACTAGGACCATATCTATTTGTTTTATTTTTCTCTGATATAAGTAATGTTTTAAAAATTGACTATGTAGCCTACGCGGATGACTTGGTATTATTTATATATGATACATGTATATAACTATGTTTACTAATATGCAGATTTGGTTGGATAAGCTACAAAAGTGGATGAAGGACAATTCCCTTACTATTAATACAAGCAAAACAATGTATGTAATTTACCACAAATCACCAAGTAGCATTGAGACGGACTGTGTGCTACATGTTGAAAAGGAGGAAATCACAAGAGTGTGGTCGTTCAGGTACCTAGGAATTATTATTTATGAGAAATTATGTTTTAAAGACCATTTTGACCACGTTATGAATAAGGTATCCAAATCAATGGGTGCAGTAATTAGAGTTCGTCGACTCCTGAATGATAGTACACTGTGTATGCTCATCAACGCATTTGTACTCTCTCATATAGACTACTGCATACTTATATGGTCACAGGTATGTAAATCAAGGATTGATCTCCTCCAGTACAAACTGGATAGGTTCTTGCTAACATTGTACAATCGCAAGCATAGAACCATAAGGTCACAATGTCTTGCAAATGTGTACAAGTTCTTTGGCATACTTACTATAAACGAGAGAATTACTTATTATTGTAACCGATTTACATACGCTTTGGTACACTATGGACACTGTGTAAATTATATTAATAGCCTGTTACATTTTAAGGTAATTTCGTCTCGCCTACGATCCTCTAGATTTATTGTGCTTACTCAACCTCTGACAAAATTAGCCATTGCTAAGAAGAATGTTGTATATATGTGTATAAGGCTTTGGAATGACCTCCCGCCGGAATTGCGTATGCGTGACTGTTCATTTGGGATTTTCCAAAATCTACTATGTAAGAATATTTTAACTCAGCGGAATGATCATGTAATTTGACTACAGCTTTTCCTGTATTTGACACGGTATGTTGATATGACTTGTACTGTATTTGAATGCATCTAAAGGTGTGTCTGGGGTGAAAACCAATATTTATATTGACTCCTTCGACACTTGAATAAAGAATAATAATAATAATAAAAAGTGACCTGCTCCAAGAATCTTGACGGGCTGAAAATCTTCGGGATGCACCATTGCCAGGTTCCGTTTGTGTGCCAAAAAGTGGCGGTACATAGCGCTAGGAAAAAGACAGCTGAAGTCGCAGGACTGACACTGGTATAGGGTCCTTAGCGGCGGTTGGCAAACACGAACGGCATTAATGAATGATCCTTCTTCGATTTCAAACTGGAGTTCATTCTCCCCAAGCCTACGAAAACGTATGTTGGCCATCTGTGAAAAAAGATTTTATACTATACTATACAGATTCCTACATACATACATACATACATACACAACATATTTACATATTAATATCACAATTACAAAACCATATCGCAAATACATAAACATATAACAAATAGAAAACCATATCGCAAATACATAAACATATAACAAATACACAAACATATCACATACATATAAATATATTGCATATACATATCACATTCACATAAATATATTACATATACATATCACACACACATAAATATATTACATATACATATCACACACACAAATATATTACATATACATATTACAAGCACATGAATATATTACATATACACATCACACGCATAAAGAGATTACATATACATATCACACACATAAATATATTACATATACATATCACACACACATAAATATAATACAAATACATATCACACACACATAAATATATTACATATACATATCACACACAAATATATTACATGTATGACACATAACTATATGACATATACATATCAAAATTACATTACGTATATGAGTACAGCTTTCAAACGTAAACTACATTATATGCACAAACTAATGCATGAATAAATTTCGACAAAATAATCTACCTTGAATAATAGGAATTTCCAAATCGACGGTAACGTCCTTCAAGGCTCGGCTGAATCCCGGGTGGCTGAAGCAACGCGCGAACTTCACCAGGGCACCTGAAAAAAACAATTATGCTTGCAGTTAAAAGAGTCTTGACTTCTCACAATATCCTCAAATCACACAATTCGAAATCATGTTTTCTACACAATTTTCATAAATTCTTATCAAATTCAACACAAATCATTAAACACTCAAAAATTTAATTCCAAAACATTTCTGACCTTCAACACGATGACCACTCCAGGAGAGTCCGCGCGTCCTTTTCCCCAGGCTCCTGGAGTGGCAATGTTTATTTCTTGGCTGAGGCTGGGTACCTATTTTTAAAAGGGTTCCAGCCAATTTGGTATTCCTAATTCCAACCGCAGGCCTACGCACCTGCAGGCATGCATAAATGTAGCTGAAACTGCCCATTACCTCATACAAATAAATTCCACGTAGTTATATATACGTAACCTTATACAAGGACCATTCATTTTTAAATGTCACATTCCTAAAATAAATCCCCATAACATAAAATCCCCAAAATCATACATGAGAAAAGGAACATTTACTATAAAATTAGTTGTTACTATTTATTGAATTGATTTTACAATATCATTAATGTCAATGATAGAATATTCTGCATAACATGTGAAAATGCCGCGAGATCCAGGTTTTACAACGGACATATATATGTTTAAATGTGGAGCATATATGTATATGCACGAACGAAAGACTTTATTAACACTGCTTGTCAATAGAAGTAGCCCTTATGGGCTCAGTATATTGTTTACAATTTTCAACTATAAGTAACTAATTAGTATAATTTATGACATATAAAGATGATTACTACAAATTAATGTACTGTTCTTAAGAACTAAAGATAATATTTCTTCAATAACTTGGATGGGTATCCTAAATCGTTTTAGGAAGGATACAAACAAATTGGATATTGTTATTCTTGCCCCAATGTACAATCCAATTGTTTCCTCTTCTTTTAAATAAAATTTTGATTGAGAATAGGGGATGTAGGGAACATAAATTGATTTCTTTTCTTGATTAACTTTTTCAGGCTGGTGAACATCTTGTTCCATTCTTATTTTTGCATCTAAAATGTATCATTATTTAGAGTTTGGTTCAATAGCAAGAATGTCAACTCTTCTACTTGTCCCATTTTTACATTCGCAATATACTTCTTTTTGAACATTATATATATTTCCTTTAAATTTTGTAGCTAACAATGAGCAAATGCTGTGATGTCTATTATTACGTAATAATTCATCTCTAGGGCGTTTACCAAGAATATGTCCTAAGGTTTCAATCTCATTGCAATATCGGCAATGGCTATTACCTTACTGTAACCCGGATTTGATTTATTAGGCAATACATTTCCGTTCATTTTGATTGCATTTATCCATTCAGATGTTGATAGCCCAAATTTATTAGTTATCCATGTGTTAACAGCGGGACATTTGGGAAATTGTGCGACACCTTTTCCTTTACTTGGAAGCTACCTCCATTTTTCATATTCTATCTTTTGCAATTCATTCCTAATAAGTTTACATTTCTTTATCTTCTTTTTGTTTGACGTTTGTCGTTGTTATTTATTGATTCTTCTATATTGCTTCCTGAAGTATCCTGGATAGGTATATAGATAGTTGTATTGATTAACGCATTTGATTGTCAAGCAAACTCTCTTGCAAAAAATATTTATGAGGATCGGATAATCCGAATACCCGTGTGGAGACGCACGCTCCGAGACCGTTAGTTGGTCGTGAGCGTGCGTCCTGGGAAGAGCTCCTGAAAGGGGGCTCTTCCGAAACAAACGGTATGGCGGTGTCGTACCGGGTATTGTGGTTTCGATTACCCCAACAGTATTGATACCCACCAATGGACAGTAGGTCCTTGGATACAGGGTGGGTCACAAACCCTGATGATCCTGAGGCTGGCCATTAGCAATTTATTGCAAAAATTCTTTTCACTGGGACATCTCCGGTTCATCAGGTTTTGTGCCCCACCCTGTATCCGAGGATTTATTGTCCGTTGGTGGGTTCAGTACTGTAAGGGCTTTACGATCACTTGGATTGGATAATAGAACTGACGGGGAAAATTCCGATCACTTGAATTAGATTAAGATATTTACAATGTTAATTCGTGAGTTGGGAAAACTAAAAAGGTTTCTTCGCAAAACAGATAAAAATAAAATGAAGGCACTCTTGAATGAAGAAGGGCTAAGATGATAACTGATTACTTCTACTGATTCTGAATTGGATTTAAATATTACATCCAATATTGTATACCTCGGTCGTACAAAAGTTTCCTAAAGTACAGTTTATTTGTGTTTCTCTCCAAGATGGTATGTACATGATAATTTTTCTCATTCTTGTCTTTTACAAGTCGTAATTTTTAAATGCTTGAGGCCAGTCAATTACTGAAATTGTAAATCATCAATCATAATATTTTTTTTTCATTCTAGAAATGTACAATAACGCCATTGTCATATTTAAAACCTGGTTCGAAAATGGAATTTCTAAAGTGAAAATGAGCAGTATGTACAGTAAAGTGACAACGTGTCTTGGGCCAGTAAATCACAAAGCTAGTCTTAGTAGAAACCTTTTAGTGAAAAATATATGTAGTAAAGTAGTAATCCTCAGCCAGAGATCCCATAATTACATTTCCATAGTTTCACGCTTCTGTTAAGGCCTAAAGGCTTATTAACTATTTATTTATTATTGTAACTAATCACCGTAATTTAAAGTATGTATCCAAGGGGCTCAACTGATCTAGCATTCTTTTTAACCTGGTAGTACAAAGAAGATTTATTTTGGTTGAGCTAAACCATGTAGAACGTTTGACAGGTTTAATTTACATTTTGCCAAACTTCATTGCTACGAACTACCAGTCATTTTATCCCTATTGATTAACCAAATTACTCCAATTAAAAAGATGTAAAATAAACTGTCCCGGAGTGCATCAGTTCAGCCTATTAACGTAACAAGGTGTGAACAAAAAAGTGAAAAGTAAAGAAACAAATCAAATATAGGTTAGGTTAGGTTAGGTTAGGTATTAGGTTTATAGGGGGTGGGTAAAGTTGGTTAATGGGTGGTGGCGTATGTTTTGGGCAAATTGCAGATGTTGAGGAGGAGTGTGGGCAAGTTTTTTGAATGGCGACAAAAATGTTGGTCCATTCGTCGGCCAAGTCATGAGGGCTTCGTATTCGAGTAATTCCAAACTTGTAGCCGGGGGATGGAACAGAATAATTGGAATCATTCATCAGTTAAGTCAGACAAGAGGTTGAACTAGACTGTTATTGTTGTGTATGTTTTGGCCATTTCAGGGTCAAGGTTACTGGGCGTAAGACCAGATGTCATGTGTGAGTCTAATACATTACGAACGTTTAGTCCAAGGTGTAAGAAACCTCGGTCGTTTGAGGTCAATTGCCTCTGCTTTGAAATAAACGTATGTTAAACTTGTTTTTACCCATTCCAGGGTCAAGGTCATAGGAACTTTGACATGCGCTCAGGCGTAAGCCCAAGACATGACCAAGTTTTGGGTCAAAGTGTAGGAACACTTGGTCGACTGGGGCGAATTATCCCCTGATCCGAAATATATATGCTGTATATACTTGGTTCCATTTCCGGGTCAAGGTCACACGGCAGCTAACCATAGATCAAGCGTGAGACAAACACGTGCCCAAGTTTTGGGCCAAGATGTAGGAACACTTGTTCGGCTAAGGCGAATTATCCCGTGATCCGAAATATATATTCTAGATATACTCGGTTCCATTTCCGGGTCAAGGTCACAGGGCAGATGACCAGGAGTCATGCGTAATCCCAAGACATGACCAAGTTTTGGGCCAAGGTGTAAGAACACTTGGTCTGCTAAGGTAAGTTGTCCCATGATCTGAAAAATATGTGTTGGGTATTCTTGGTTCAATTTTCGGGTCAACATCACGGGTCACGGGAATCGCAAATACCAAAGTCGTGACCTAGTTGTTAAGTTTGGTTTTAATACAGCATTCCACAATGGTTGATTTCCGACCGAGGTTTGAAGATGAGGGCATTTTCCTGGAGCTCAGTTGGGGCGGGGACCGGGAAGAGACAATACTTTCGGAAAAAGTGCTCGTAAAAAATTAAAAATGGAAGGAAATAATGATACAGTTGGCACTTATAATTACTGTGCGCCTGCAGAAAGAGAAGAATTGCAAAAAACAAATGAAAGGAGAAAGCTAAAAAACGCAAAGCGAAGGGAAAGGAAAAAATACTTGATGCCCACTGGGCTATTAGGAAGGCATGAGAGGAGGCAAAAGAAAAACGGAAAAAAGAAGCAAATGTAGTTAGGGGGTACAGCGAAGCGATGTGGGTCAAAGTTTATCGGGTTAGGTTTTCAGAAGACCTGAACGATCCCGATAAATAATGTGGGTCCCAGTGCCTAAACAGTCCTTTTAAGGACTATGGTTAGGTTAGGTTAGGTTAGGTTATAAAATAGTTTGGGGATAAGGGGAAAAGGGTTAAAAATTAAATGAATCTAGATGTTAATGTCAGTACTAACTGAACATCCAAAAACTATTTCAGACTCATATTATTATATTTAGCTAAATAATTATATAAACGATTATCGACTCTATAACTTATCATAAAGGTAAGACGGCGAATCTCTTGAATATATTCCTCATCACCTTTAATGTTTTTCAAAATATTACATAGGTCATCTTTAAGATGAATACAATTTCTAAAATAAGGGAAAATAGCATAAACATCTACCCTATTAGCGTTATTAACAGGGATATAATTAGGGTAAAATTTATACAAAATAGATGGGTTCGTATACTTATATATGTAATACATATTTAATGTTTTAGGTCTCAACGATTGGTTGCGATCATAATTAATTAACTTGTTATATATATTTAAAATAATTTTATATGGATAATTTCTTTGTAAAAATTGGATTTTTAGGTTATCTAAGTGTATAAGACGGTCAGATTTTACTGAATATATACGTACAATGCGTAAACCTTGACTGTTAAATAAAGAGTTAATTAAATGTGGAGGATGGTGGGAATTAGCTAATAATGGCATATGTCTGCTGATGGGGTTTCGGTATAACGATGTGGATAGTAAGTAATGTTCATTAACATGATTAATGTTAACCATTACATCCAAAAAGTTGATAGAAGAGTCAGAGACTTCGGAAGTGTTTTACCGATTTAAGATATGAAAATTAATTTTTTCTTATAATAAGAAATATATCATCTAATAGTCTTCCAAAGAATATAATGGGAGTGTTTATGGTAGTTAATATATCCAACATCTCCAAATATACTACTATATTAGCAATAACGAGGCTATATATAGATCCCATGAAGATTTTCACAGCTTGTCTATAAATTTTATCTTGAAAAGATAGATAGTTATCTTCCTGTACTGCGTATAAGAGATTTCTCATAACTTCCACTGGTAAACAGTCTTTAATATTATGTTCTAAAATAGTATCCTTAAACAATTTATAATTTTAATAATGGATGAAGGTTTAATAGATGGGTATAATGCTACCACATCCAAGGTTGCTAAAACATATTCTTGCTCAGTAAAGTGTGTAATAGTATTAAATAATCGTAACTTATTTATAAAATGTGTTGTATCATAAATCAAGTTATTAATGTGTATCATAGTTTGGTATAAGGACTTAGTTAAAATAGCTGCAATAGTTGATGTGTATAATTTAAGGCATGGGGAATTGGGTCTACCTGGTGGTAGGACATAGGATCTAATTTGTTCAGGAACAAGTTTATGCAGTTTAGAAACTGCATAGTATTTAGCCTTATTGTAATTTTTTGCTGGTAAACAATTTTTATATGCGAAACAAAGATTTTGATTAATAATATCCGCTTGATTAACAAATTTATCAATTTTGTGAATAGAATGTATATATTCCTCCTCATTACTTAATGTATAAGTATTAGGATTATTAATTAGGATATTACATTGTTGTAAGTATCTATGTTTCTCTATAATAACTATACCAACTTGCTTACCGGCTACTTTAATTATTAATTGGTTGTCTACCATAAATTCCTTTAAAGCATTTTTTAATTTACTTGATAAGTCCCAGGACAGGTTTTCAAAAATTAGATTATCTACAAATAATTGAACATATAAATCTATATCTAATATATGTATATTACATCGTTTTTTATTTTGGAGGCCCAATCTGATTTTATGTTTTCTCATAATTTCCTTATCTTTGGCCATACTTTCATCTATACCCTCCTGACGAAAATAGGCCTTCCATTCTATTTTACGTAAAAATTCGTATATTAATTCCTCATAATTAATATTATTAGGAGGAAAAACGAAACCTAAACCTAAATTCAAAATTAACTATAACGATTTGTGCCATGATTCCAGTAGTATTCCAAGTAGATGGTAAGAGAATTCACGTCAAAAGTGTCCAAAATTTACAGATGAAGGATCCGCCTTTAGGCTGACAGAAATGATGAAATTATCACAGAGATAGGCCCAAGTAATTTTATCTTGATGGTAGGATACGGATTTCAGAGAGCTCTTATGTAGAGATAATAAGTAAAGTTATTGTTTTATAATGTTTAATAAACAAAGGGTTAAATTTAAGTATGAGGGGTATAACTATAAAAGGTTAGGTTAGGTTAGGTTAGGTTAGGTTAGGTTATAGGACTTGCAGGATATAGAGTTTGCACATGTTGAGGAGAAAGTGGTGTGAGGTTTTGAAAAATGATCAATTAGGAGTTTATCTCCCTTTTTTGTGTTGCAAGTGTGATTTTAAACCATTTTTGCGAGATGGTTCAAATATCGAAGGAAATTCCAAGTCCTTTCAGGTGATCGTCAAGCACAAGTCGTGGGATTTTGTTTATATTTTTTACACGAGTTCCACTACCTATCAGGAGGTCCCATGGCGAGAATTAGGTTGATTGGTCCATTTATGCAAACCACATAAATTTATATTCTTACAGTATATTGATGGATGAACTTTGTATTCGGAGGTTATAGGACTTTTAGGATATAGAGTTTGCACATGTCGCGGGGAAAGTGGTGTGAGGTTTTGAAAAATGATCAATTAGGAGTTCATCTCCCTTTTTTGTGTTGCAAGTGTGATTTTAAACCATTTTTGCGAGATGGTTCAAATATCGAAGGAAATTCCAAGTCCTTTCAGGTGATCGTCAAGCACAAGTCGTGGGATTTTGTTTATATTTTTTACACGAGTTCCACTACCTATCAGGAGGTCCAATGTCGAGAATTAAGTTGATTGGTCCATTTATGCAAACCACATAAATTTATATTCTTACAGTATATTGATGGATGAACTTTGTATTCGGAGGTTATAGGACTTTTAGGATATAGAGTTTGCACATGTTGAGGGCAAAGTGGTGTGAGGTTTTGAAAAATGATCAATTAGGGGTTCATCTCCCTTTTTTGTATTGCAAGTGTGATTTAAAACCATTTTTGCGAGATGGTGTAAATATCGAAGGAAATTCCAAGTCCTTTCAGGTGATTGTCAAGCACAAGTAGTGGGATGTTGTTTATATTTTTTACACGAGTTCCACTACCTATCAGAAGATCCCATGTCGAGAATTAAGTTGATTGGTCCATTTATGCAAATCACATAAATTTTAATACTTAGTATACTTCAAATATAAATACTTCAAATATTAAAGCTGAAACTTTGGCTGGTGATTTCTTCTACTACATGTGGGTAAATTGGACTGAAAAAAGTTGCATCGTGTTGCTTTCTTCAATCTACGCAAAAATAAGTCTTTTTGCGCGCACTGTTTGGGCGAAATCACGCCTGGGCGATATCAGTGTATTTGTGCAATCAATTTATATTCGGAGGTTAGGTTATAGGACTTGCAGGATATAGAGTTTGCACATGTTGAGGGGAAAGTGGTGTGAGGTTTTATAAAATGATCAATTAGGGGTTCATCTCCCCCTTTTGTATTGCAAGTTCAATTTTAAACCATTTTTGCGAGATGGTATAAATATCGAAGGAAATTCCAAGTCCTTTCAGGTGATCGTCTAGCACAAGTAGTGGGATTTTGTTTATATTTTTACACCAGTTCCACTACCTGTCAGGAGGTCCTATGTTGAGAATTAAGTTATTCCTATACGGTACCCGGTACTTTTGCGGCGGTTCCACGCTGAGATACTGTAGCCCTCCCGCGTCCCGTCAGGGACCGATTTTTTAGGTGTGCCGGTCCCAGGGCACTTCCCGCGATGTCCCAAATCCCTTATGGTACCAATCCGTCACGGTGCCATTCGGACGTCCCTGGAGAAATGCCCAAGTAAATCCCTTACGGTACCTACTTAAAGACATACTCCAAGTAATTCCGTTACGGTCCCATTCCCTTACGGTACCATTGGAACATACGTAGAGAAATTTACAAGTTATTTCCTCACTGTCCCAATCCCTTACGGTACCATTCGTACATGCATTATAAAATCACAAGTAAATCCCTTACGGTACCATTGGAACATACGTAGAGAAATTTACAAGTTATTCCCTCACTGTCCCAATCCATTACGGTACCTATGGAACATGCATTGACAAAACACAAGTAAATCCCTTACGGTCCCAATCCCTCACGGTACCATTCGGTTATGCATTTAAGAATCACAAGTAATTCCCTCACTGTCCCAATCCATCACGGTACCATTCGACCATGCTTAGATAAATTTACAACTTATTTCCCCACTGTCCCAATCCCTTACGCTACCATTCGGACATGCATTAAACAAGCACAAGTAAATCCCTTATGGTCCCATTCCCTTACAATACACATGTATACAAATTCAGGGCTCATATATATAGTATGGCTCACAAATTCACAAATCAAAACTCACCAAAGTACAATTTAACGTTGGGGCAACTTTGTGTTTTGGGGTCTAAGTCGAAATCGTTTAACATTAGCTTAAATGGAGTGAAATTTGCTCAAAAAGTGATCACGTCGCCCCAAAGAAATGGCCACCAAAGCAGACCCTGAAGGGTTTGGTGGGACAAGTGCCCAAGAACTTGGTTTCGGCCGAATTCTATGTTTTGAAGGACGGATGTTTTTGAAAGATTTGGTAGGTTGGGAGTAAAGCGCACCTCCGCAGCGAGTTTCTTGGTGAGCATAAGCGTTGATCACAAAACTTTGGATTGTGAAGATTCGGCGCCTGCGGGTAACGCTCACCTCCGCAGCCGGTCTCATGGTGAGCACAAGTGTTGAGATCCAAATTTTGGATTTTGAAGATTCGGATACTGGGGGTAACGTCCACCTCCGCAGCAGGTCTCATGGTGAGCACAAGTGTTGAGATCCAAATTTTGGATTTTGAAGATTCGGCTACTGGGGGTAACGTCCACCTCCGCAGCAGGTCTCTTGGTGACCACAAGTGTTGAGATCCAAATTTTGGATTTTGAAGATTCGGCTACTGGGGGTAACGTCCACCTCCGCAGCAGGTCTCATGGTGACCACAAGTGTTGAGATCCAAGTTTTGGATTTTGAAGATTCTAGTGGGGCAAAGTACCTGAATGAACACTATGGTCAAAAAAATGAATTGGACATGTACCGTCTGGGGTTCGGATTCAAGGTTGTCAAAATTGCTCAAAACCCAATAATTTCAAGTTTCTGATGCTTGTTCAGAAATGTTGGTAGCCTAAAGATTTTGACGGAAATCCATTTGTGGTAGGTCAAGATCGCGGCGGTACGTTCAAATTTCTGACAATTCCATTCAACCCTCTAGCGTGTCCAACCAGAGTCTGATTAAAATTTTTGTATGAGCTCAATCCACTCAACGCCGTTCCACTTCCTCACCGAGTAAGTGTGGCAACGAAATTAAACGGCAAAAAACATTGTACAATGATGCCCACATTGTGCCACACATTTTAGCCATCCAGCCTTACCGTCATTACCGCTTGCATTTTTCATGAACCCAATAACCCAGAGGAGTGTTGGGAAGAGAGTCATAGTTACTCCCGCCGTTTACCAGCGCTTCATTGAATTTCCTCACGTTGAGCTCGCTGGCACTGGCCAGAAATCCACTTGCGTCAACATCCACCTGGAACCTCAAAATCTCTATGAGGAAGGCTAACAACGTCGCGCCCCAACCAGATCCGTTTCACCAGATCCTTTCCGTTCCTTAGCCGAGGCCAAGTACCAGAAAGCCTCAAATTCAAAACCTCGCAAAAGGTTTACCTCTCGTTAAGTGTTGGAGGGCTCCTTATACCCAGCACTCCGGCCCCATCTTATAAGCCGGAGCTCTGGTCGCATATTTGCGCCATGTAACTATATGGATGCCTTCTGACGGCGCCATGCATGCAACTGGCCGAAGCCAGGCCGCGGCCATCTCCAAAACCTCCACTCTCTCCTCCTTACCCGTGCTTTTACACTCCTTCAACTACGACCTAGTAGATCTGTTGGGGTCTTGCGCCACCCAACGCAGAGTGATGGCCCACGGGGCGACCATGACAAAGGGTCAGTAAAAGTTCCGAGAACTTGGTTCATCCTTACTTCATAATTACTCCCGTTCCTCGACCCTCCTGGCAGTTCCCTGCTTCGGACTGAATTCCTTCCGGAATTTGGGCCTTGGATCCTCGCCCGTTCCCGCTAGAACAGCGTATTGGGACGGAGTTGATCGGGCTTGGTATCTATGTTCGTGGATTCAATTGCTTTTCCATCTTTATGTGTTTGGGTAAAAATCTTTAACAACAATAAAACTTTAAAACTTAAAAACTTTCGTTCATCTTTAAAATACTTTCGTTCTTTAATAAAATCGCTAATAAAACCGCATCGAAGATTAACACAGTGGATCGTTGTCTCTTATGATCCAACGACGCGTCGGCCCTGAGGTGGTCTGTACCAGCGAGTTGACCGCTAAAATGTCTTAAAAATTCTGTTAGAGCCCTCGATTGCACATACAGCTAAGACTTGGATCATACCTCTAGTGATCCCTAGTCGCTGGAGGTCCGGGAGTGCGGTTTTAGCCGCAACTACATGGTAGGTAAACGTCAGGGCCGCGATGATCACCTCCTCCATTTCGTAATTTCGCCTAACCCAGTCTTTTATGGGGTCGGTGTCATAATTTGCGACTTTCTTATCGTGCAAATGTTCCACTGTGTCGTAGAACCCAACAATCTGTACGTCAATGATTGTACATTTGTTGGGCCTACCGGTATCCCTCTTTTCAATGACTAACAAGTCAGGACGGAACTTGCCGTCGTTACCCAAATTAATACGGGGCTCCCAAACCACCGTATGTCCTTTTTGTTCCAGAAAACCTGTTATACGTCTTGCAACTCGATTGTTTCGCGCCAATCGTTCCTGGTGTGTGCGCACACAATGTTGCATGACGTGGGCGTTTGTCTCTTCGAGGCCGCAACATGCCCTACACAGGTTGCTTCTACTCATGCCACGGCCTGTTAGACCGCGTTGGAAGCGCACCAATTCGCAGTTTGATCGCCTCCACGAAGTTCTCTCCCGACAATAACTTCGTACCATTTGACACCCATTCGTGTACCCATGAAACGTTTTTAGCGTTTCGCAGAGAGTATCCGTCGACACTTTTATAGAGTTTGTGTGTCCAGTAGCCTGCGACGGTGTCAGGACAAGTGCTTATGTTGGGGACAAAATTATTGTCCCGTCCCCGTCCCGTCCCGTCCCGATAATTTTTAAAAACCTTTGTCCCCAGTCCCGTCCTGTCAATCGGGACACGGGGACAAAAACCATGTCCCCGTCCCGTCCCCAAAAAATTTTTAAAACGTTGTCCCCGGTCCCGTCCTGAAAGTCGGGACATGGGGACAAAAATCTTGTCCCCGTCCCGTCCCCAAAATTTTTAAAAAACGTTGTCCCCGTCCCGTCCCCAAAATTAAAAAAAATATTGTCTCCGGCCCCGAAAATCGTGGCATGTGAACAAAATTCCTGTACCGTCCCGATAATTACTAAAAACAGTTAATAAAACATAAAATCGGAACATGAGGAAAATTTCGTACAAAATATTTATACCAAACACATAAAAACACATTTATAGAATCGTGACTTGAAGATTCTTCCTGAATTTTTTGAGCAACAAGCCTCATTTTCTACAGCCTGAAATCGAATGTCTTACATTCGGTGAAATAATGTTCACAGAATAGTTTACTCACAAACATTAAAGCTGAAACGTTATCCTTGTTCTGCTATGCTTGCTCGTCCCGTCACGTTATATACACGACCAAAAAGCATGTCGCGAATATAATGGGGGCAATTGTTTTCGTCCCCGTCCCGAATAAAGTGGGGACAATTTGTTTTGTCCCCGTCCCGTCCCTGATATAATGGGGACTTTTTTTTGTCCCCGTCCCATCCCGAATATAATTGGTACAATTTTTTTTGTCCCCGCCCCGTCCCGATCACGACATGGGGACAATTATTTTGTCCCCGGGGACGTCCCGTCCCGGTCCGTCCAGTGTCCCGACGTCCCGTCCCCGTCCACGGCAGAAGCTCTGGTCAGGACTATCGACGGCTTTGCCCTCCCACTCAAGTGCAAATTTGTGGGCGAACAGAATCCGACGTTGGTTGTCTATGTCACACGCTGCAGCCACTGTGATGTGAGAGTTCGATTCCATTAATTCACTAAACCGAGACTTGATCATCCCTGGAATGGAAGCACGGAAACTCATGAGTCCAAGTCCACCAGCCAAAACTGGCGCGTGGTAGAAAGCCACGGGGGTTGAAACAGGGAGATGCAATATCTCCCTAACCCGCTTCCGGATGATCTTGTCAAGATTTCGAAGCTCTCCAACATCAAGTGGCGCAAAAACCAACGAGTGGATGAGCCTTGGCAGAATGTGTGTTCTTAGAATGAAACGTTTCTGCTGAGGTTTGAGTCTCAGAGATTTCAGACGGGCCAGATACTCCGTAACTGGCTTCTTTGAGACACGCAGTCCCTTCGGATCGAAGTATGCCCCAAGGTAGCGCAATTTCTCTCCCACCTTTAAGGCTGGAATTTCCTCGCCACCAACTCGGAATCGTTTGTCTTCTGTGATCTTGATCTTTTTCTCTTTCCCGGAGGCCTCCAGCGCCACATATATACATTTCTTGGCGTTGAAGCGCAGTCCCCATTTCACTACATTCCTATCTAGTGCATCTAACATGGATTGCATGCCCCCGTCCGTTTTGGAAAAGAGAATGGAATCATCGGCGAACAGAAGTGCATTAACTTGTTCCGTTTGAATGGAACTGCCGACAGTCACACCTACTCTCTTGGACAAGACCCTCAACATCTGGTCCATGACACAATTGAATAGGTGTGGGCTCAGCCCACATCCCTGTAGGCTGCCGTTAAGCACCTCTGTCCTGACTTTTTCCTTTTCAAACACTACTTCCGTAACATAGTTCGTGTACAGATCTTTCATATAGTTGACAAACTCTTCCGGGGCACCCGAAAGTGTTAGTGCTCTGAGTATGGCCTTATGCGTCACAGACCCAAACGCATTCTTAATGTCTAGCGCCGTGAGATACGCTGTTCTTTTCATTCGATGGCAGCTTCTAATAACAGCGTTTACTACCATCACATTCTCGGCACAACCATCCACTGGTAAAAACCCTCTATGCTTGGTGTCAAATATATCCTGCCTCGACAAACGGCTGGCCAGAACCTTATGAAATAGCCTGACGATTATCGGGGAGAGCGAAATGGGCCTAAAGTCGCTGGTTGACACAGGTTTGTCGACTTTAGGTATCAATACGGTTCTGCTTACTTTGAGACTTTCAGGCAACTTACCTGCCAACATAAATAAATTAAAAATGACAGCGAGCATGTCATGTGGTATTGCCTTGATCTGACGGGCCGTTACCTTATCTGGCCCTGGAGCTTTATCCATTTGCCAGTTCTTCATCCGAAATCCCACCTCCTTGGCCGTGACGGCCGACCAGAAGGTGAAACTGTACTTACGACCTGTGGGCTGCATATTGTCCGATTCCCCGACACCATCTGGGACACTACCGAACGACCTGGCCCACCACTCTGCAACGCCTGTCAGCCCCGACGGTTGGGCTTCAAATGACATCGGTTCATTAGAGCAAATTATCTTGGCTAACCTGGATCGACTCTTTTCGTACATTTTACGATGGAGCGCATAAGCTTCGTTCCGTCTTTGTTTCCGATTCAAGACACGTACTTCAGGGTTGACCTCACCAACTGAGTCGGCGGGGCCTCCTGTACCGGACGGGTGTTGTATGACTTTAAACAACCTTCCACAACGCTTTCGTCGACGACCCTTCGGCAAGGTTCCCCCTACGGAAGGACCACTGGATGCCACGGTACCGCGTTTATAGCGGCGGGCTCCAGGCTCCTGTGTGGCTTGAATACATGGGCGAACGGGTCGTGCCCGATCAACGGCGTCTTTCCTCTGTCCATCCTCGGTCGGAAGAGCTTTCCCTTGTGTAAAAAGGCTTGCAAGGTAGCTCCCGAGTCTTTCGCAAATTAAGCTTCGATCCCTGAGGCCTGCTCTCACTACTTCCACCAATTCGTCTTCGTGGTATCTATGTTTGCGTGGCTGAACCAAGTACGACTGCAGAGCCCCTCGTAGTGTATGAGTGTCGGGCACCTACGGACCCGCGACCTCTCTGTCCTCCAACTGGCCGGGTGCGTCACCGCCAGCTTGGTCTATTTCAAAGACTTCGTCAGTTTCCTCGCTATTGTCTGAACTGACGATTTGCTCCTCTTCCCTAATGTTTCCCTCGACAACGTTCGCATGTTGTCCAGTCTCAATAAGCTTCATTTCGGATTCATATGTCTCATATTTTGCCGCAAATGCGGCACTGCGGATTCTCCCTCGATAACCGTCCTCCTTACGCTTATAGCGCTTATTGCCTTCAGTATCCTCTTGCGCTAAAATTCTAGCCAGCTCAACCGGGCGGATAGCCGGTTGACCCTTCTTGATAGTATATACTCTTTCGATTAACATGTCTCCTTCCTCCTCAGTCCACCTTCCCTTACTTCGTTCCACATTCACACGCGCGTTCGCAACCGCCGCGTGTGCTCTCTTTATGTGTTGTCCTAGTCCCTGTCTTGTTGGGAAGGACCTCATACACCCCTCTATAGTGCAATTGAATCCTTGTTCAGGATTTCCCTCGTTCCCGTTACCCTGCTGACCAGGTCTCACGTCGTTACCGATGTGATCAAGCCGGACATTAACATTTCGCGAACTCGTAACTGGTCAGTTAAGGGCAATCGGGTAGTTAGCCCGAATGCCCTGTCAACACTTCTATTTCTCCAGGAGAGCCCACGAGGGTAAACTCGTGAGGAAGCATCGTGTCGTGAACTCAGTAGCGAGCACCCGACGTGACTCTCTCTGGGGACCAGCGTTAGTCCGTTTTCAAGTTTAAAAGGCATCGGCCTGCTACTTCAGCCGATGCAGTCGTCCGTGTATTGTTAGTTGCCAGATCCAGCGCTACCACGTGGAGGTAATACTACGAACTGGAGCTCCGCTCCTAGTTGGACGACTTAAATTGGAAGGGGCTGCCATCCCATCGACTCAACCTTTCCTAGCAACGGTGGTTTCCAATACGAGAGGTCGTTTAACCAGAATCTGGCGCCGGAGCACCACTGGAATTAACTTCGCATCAGACTTGTTCCGAACCTTGTCCGACACTGCCCTAGGGTCGACGAAGGCTAAGGCTTGGCTAGGGCCTAGGAAAACCATTTAAGAAGCCACTAAGAAAATCCCAATACTCCTTCCCGCACCAAGATAACGGGACAGGTTTCCAATCTCGAGAGGTTGTTCAGCCAGAATCTGGTGCCTAGGCACCACTGGAATTAACTTCAGATTGGGCTTGCTCCAAACCACGTCTAGCGACGCAGGCTAAAGTCAATAGACTTAGGAGAACCCAGAGCTTAAAAGAGTCATAGTTACTCCCGCCGTTTACCAGCGCTTCATTGAATTTCCTCACGTTGAGCTCGCTGGCACTGGGCAGAAATCCACTTGCGTCAACATCCACCTGGAACCTCAAAATCTCTATGAGGAAGGCTAACAATGTCGCGCCCCAACCAGATCCGTTTCACCAGATCCTTTCCGTTCCTTAGCCGAGGCCAAGTACCAGAAAGCCTCAACTTCAAAACCTCGCAAAAGGCTTACCTCTCGTTAAGTATTGGAGGGCTCCTTATACCCAGCACTCCGGCCCCATCTTATAAGCCGGAGCTCTGTTCGCATATTTGCGCCATGTAACTACATGGATGCCTTCTGACGGCGCCATGCATGCAACTGGCCGAAGCCAGGCCGCGGCCATCTACGGCTTCTCCCTCCCACTCAAGTGCAAATTTGTGGGCGAACAGAATCCGACGTTGGTTGTCTATGTCACACGCTGCGGCCACTGATGGGAGAGTTCGATTCCATTAATTCACTAAACCGAGACTTGATCATCCCTGGAATGGAAGCACGGAAACTCATGAGTCCAAGTCCACCAGCCGAAACTGGCGCGTGGTAGAAAGCCACGGGGGTTGAAACAGGGAGATGCAATATCTCCCTAACCCGCTTCCGGATGATCTTGTCAAGATTTCGAAGCTCTCCAACATCAAGTGGCGCAAAAACCAACGAGTGGATGAGCCTTGGCAGAATGTGTGTTCTTAGAATGAAAAGTTTCTGCTGAGGTTTGAGTCTCAGAGATTTCAGACGGGCCAGATACTCCGTAACTGGCTTCTTTGAGACACGCAGTCCCTTCGGATCGAAGTATGCCCCTAGGTAGCGCAATTTCTCTCCCACCTTTAAGGCTGGAATTTCCTCGCCACCAACTCGGAATCGTTTGTCTTCTGTGATCTTGATCTTTTTCTCCTTCCCGGAGGCCTCCAGCGCCACATATATACATTTCTTGGCGTTGAAGCGCAGTCCCCATTTCACTACATTCCTATCAAGTGCATCTAACATGGACTGCATGCCCCCATCAGTTTTGGAGAAGAGAATGGAATCATCAGCAAACATAAGTGCATTAACTTGTTCCGTTTGAATGGAACTGCCGACGGTCACACCTACTCTCTTGGACAAGACCCTCAACATCTGGTCCATGACACAATTGAATAGGTATGGGCTCAGCCCACATCCCTGTAGGCTGCCGTTAAGCACCTCTGTCCTGACTTTTTCCTTTTCAAACACTACTTCCGTAACATAGTTCGTGTACAGATCTTTCATATAGTTGACAAACTCTTCCGGGGCACCCGAAAGTGTTAGTGCTCTGAGTATGGCCTTATGCGTCACAGACCCAAACGCATTCTTAATGTCTAGCGCCGTGAGATACGCTGTTCTTTTCATTCGATGGCAGCTTCTAATAACAGCGTTTACTACCATCACATTCTCGGCACAACCATCCACTGGTAAAAACCCTCTATGCTTGGTGTCAAATATATCCTGCCTCGACAAACGGCTGGCCAGAACCTTATGAAATAGCCTGACGATTATCGGGGAGAGCGAAATGGGCCTAAAGTCGCTGGTTGACACAGGTTTGTCGACTTTAGGTATCAATACGGTTCTGCTTACTTTGAGACTTTCAGGCAACTTACCTGCCAACATAAATAAATTAAAAATGACAGCGAGCATGTCATGTGGTATTGCCTTGATCTGACGGGCCGTTACCTTATCTGGCCCTGGAGCTTTATCCATTTGCCAGTTCTTCATCCGAAATCCCACCTCCTTGGCCGTGACGGCCGACCAGAAGGTGAAACTGTACTTACGACCTGTGGGCTGCATATTGTCCGATTCCCCGACACCATCTGGGACACTACCGAACGACCTGGCCCACCACTCTGCAACGCCTGTCAGCCCCGACGGTTGGGCTTCAAATGACATCGGTTCATTAGAGCAAATTATCTTGGCTAACCTGGATCGACTCTTTTCGTACATTTTACGATGGAGCGCATAAGCTTCGTTCCGTCTTTGTTTCCGATTCAAGACACGTACTTCAGGGTTGACCTCACCAACTGAGTCGGCGGGGCCTCCTGTACCGGACGGGTGTTGTATGACTTTAAACAACCTTCCACAACGCTTTCGTCGACGACCCTTCGGCAAGGTTCCCCCTACGGAAGGACCACTGGATGCCACGGTACCGCGTTTATAGCGGCGGGCTCCAGGCTCCTGTGTGGCTTGAATACATGGGCGAACGGGTCGTGCCCGATCAACGGCGTCTTTCCTCTGTCCATCCTCGGTCGGAAGAGCTTTCCCTTGTGTAAAAAGGCTTGCAAGGTAGCTCCCGAGTCTTTCGCAAATTAAGCTTCGATCCCTGAGGCCTGCTCTCACTACTTCCACCAATTCGTCTTCGTGGTATCTATGTTTGCGTGGCTGAACCAAGTACGACTGCAGAGCCCCTCGTAGTGTATGAGTGTCGGGCACCTACGGACCCGCGACCTCTCTGTCCTCCAACTGGCCGGGTGCGTCACCGCCAGCTTGGTCTATTTCAAAGACTTCGTCAGTTTCCTCGCTATTGTCTGAACTGACGATTTGCTCCTCTTCCCTAATGTTTCCCTCGACAACGTTCGCATGTTGTCCAGTCTCAATAAGCTTCATTTCGGATTCATATGTCTCATATTTTGCCGCAAATGCGGCACTGCGGATTCTCCCTCGATAACCGTCCTCCTTACGCTTATAGCGCTTATTGCCTTCAGTATCCTCTTGCGCTAAAATTCTAGCCAGCTCAACCGGGCGGATAGCCGGTTGACCCTTCTTGATAGTATATACTCTTTCGATTAACATGTCTCCTTCCTCCTCAGTCCACCTTCCCTTACTTCGTTCCACATTCACACGCGCGTTCGCAACCGCCGCGTGTGCTCTCTTTATGTGTTGTCCTAGTCCCTGTCTTGTTGGGAAGGACCTCATACACCCCTCTATAGTGCAATTGAATCCTTGTTCAGGATTTCCCTCGTTCCCGTTACCCTGCTGACCAGGTCTCACGTCGTTACCGATGTGATCAAGCCGGACATTAACATTTCGCGAACTCGTAACTGGTCAGTTAAGGGCAATCGGGTAGTTAGCCCGAATGCCCTGTCAACACTTCTATTTCTCCAGGAGAGCCCACGAGGGTAAACTCGTGAGGAAGCATCGTGTCGTGAACTCAGTAGCGAGCACCCGACGTGACTCTCTCTGGGGACCAGCGTTAGTCCGTTTTCAAGTTTAAAAGGCATCGGCCTGCTACTTCAGCCGATGCAGTCGTCCGTGTATTGTTAGTTGCCAGATCCAGCGCTACCACGTGGAGGTAATACTACGAACTGGAGCTCCGCTCCTAGTTGGACGACTTAAATTGGAAGGGGCTGCCATCCCATCGACTCAACCTTTCCTAGCAACGGTGGTTTCCAATACGAGAGGTCGTTTAACCAGAATCTGGCGCCGGAGCACCACTGGAATTAACTTCGCATCAGACTTGTTCCGAACCTTGTCCGACACTGCCCTAGGGTCGACGAAGGCTAAGGCTTGGCTAGGGCCTAGGAAAACCATTTAAGAAGCCACTAAGAAAATCCCAATACTCCTTCCCGCACCAAGATAACGGGACAGGTTTCCAATCTCGAGAGGTTGTTCAGCCAGAATCTGGTGCCTAGGCACCACTGGAATTAACTTCAGATTGGGCTTGCTCCAAACCACGTCTAGCGACGCAGGCTAAAGTCAATAGACTTAGGAGAACCCAGAGCTTAAAAGAGTCATAGTTACTCCCG